>PVJL010005851.1:0-100486 GCA_004026885.1 Lyroderma lyra
TTCCTTGTCTTGTTGATAACAGCCATTCTAAGGTGTGTAGTTTTTGTATACTATTAAGTTGGTGTTGGTGTGACCTAGAAGAAGGCCGTGAGCTCAGAAGTCCAAGATCAAGGTGCCCGTCAATGCAGTTGCCAGAGAAGGGCCCTCTTCCTGGCTTGCACGCGGCTGCCTTCTCGCTGTGTCCTTGGCATGGCCGAGAGATCAAACAGTCTGGTGTCTTGTCCTCTTCTTATAAGAACCTCCATGCCACCTACATGTCTCTGTCCTTCTCATTCCTCAGAATTCTCAGCCCCACCAGCTCCCTACAGGAAACCCTCCAGTTCAGTGATGAGTTTGTAAAACGGTGTTTCCCAGCCACAGATCGACTCCCGCTGTAGTCAGTTCAGTGTCCAGGGACAAAAGACCTTTACGGATGCAGCCCAAGGGTTGCGATAGCACTTACTTTTTGGCTAGCTCATTGGTTCCTAAGCAGTGGTATGTGTACCCCCGGGGGTACGTGCTGGGCCATTCAGGGGTATGTGAAACATAATCAGTCATGGCAAAAAAATAAGTCAAGTGAAAAAATGCAAAATGTTATAGTTACGGAACAATAAATGTTAAGTTTGAATCACCCTTAATGGAGACACTCCAAAATGAGATCACATTAGTGAATGATGATGGGTGAGGGGGTGGCTGTGAACCCTTCCCCCAAACCACTCATCTACCAATCATTATGGAGTTTCAGAACGATCCATTTGTGACGTCTCCAGAACTTCCCCAAACATATGAATACATCCGTAGCCAGACTGTTTGATCAGTTTAGTTATTGACTGAGTAAAAAGAAGTGCGTTATCTTTAATCGTGATTCTTTTCAAGTAGTTTTTTTTATCTAATGTTGAAATACTTGATCGTCATCATCAATATTTAACTGTGTTATGAATATTGTAAAATTAAATCTGTGGTTTGTACTTTGAGTGTAGTCATTTTTCTTTCCTAACTTAGTACCTCATTTCCACTACTTTACATTAAGACAGGCACTGAACAAAAGTGTCAGTATTTAAAAACAGCTGTTTTGAAAACAAGGGGAACCATTTATAGAAATGGGTTTAAAAGGGGCACACAAGTGGGAAAAGGTTAGGATCCACCAGCCTATAGTTTACAACCCAAATTCTGAGGCCTTTCTCAAATGAATTCTGACTAAATTATCTCTCTTTATTTTGCCCTTATGTACTTAATTTTTACTTTAATCTCCTTAAAAGTTCTTTCTCATTTAAAGGGATCACAATAACCTGGAAAGAATGTTTTGGGTTTTACTGTCATCTCAGATGTCATCTCATTCTACAGAATGCTCACCCCAGCAGCTCATCAAGTCATCGTGTCTCCTACATCTTCATTCATATTTTAAAACACGAACAATGAGATTGCAAATTGGTGCAGCCACTACGGAAAACAGTGTGGATATTCCTCAAAAAACTAAAACTAGAACTACTAAATGACCCAGCAGTTCCACTTCTGGGGATTTACCCAAAGAAAATGAAAATAATTTGAAAAGACATGTTCGCCCCCATGTTCATTGCAACCTCGTTTACAATAGGATATGGAAGCAACCTCAGTGTCTGTCGACACACAATGAGATAAAGAAGTTGTATATACACACCGTGGAATATTACTCAGCCACAAAAAGGAAATCCTGCTGTTTGTGACAAGATGGATGGACCTAGAGGGTATTGTGCTGAGTGAAATAAGTCAGACCAAGAAAGACAAATACCACGTGATGCCACTTACACGTGGAATCTAAAAAGAACACAACAAATGAACAAATAAAATGAAACAGAAACTCCACAGATACAGAAACAAACTGCTGGTTGCCAGAGGGGTGGGAGAGGTATGGAAGAAGGGAAGGGGATTTAGAGGTACAAATACCCAGTTACATTATAAAATAGTCATGGGGATGGGATGTACCGAATGGGAATATAGTCAGTATCATCAGAATGACTGTGGTGTCACATGGTCACAAGGCTTATTTCAGAGGTCGCTTCATAAGGCTTATAAACGTTGAGTCACTGTGTTGTACACTTCTCACTAGTATCGTACAGTATGTTATCGATAAATTACACAAATTAAGAAAGTGAGTTACAGTAACTCTACTAAGGAAAGCATACAAGTAAGATGGAACTCTTTGTGACAAGGGGCAGTGTGTTCTTGACTTCCGTTCCAGACCACGACTCCTCTGCCTTCGTCAGGCCGCGCTGCTCAGCAGGCAGCAGCGCCAGGTCTGTGCTGACGCCACAGCGTCCTGCTGCCCATCACGGTGCGTGGGGTCTCGGTGACTTCCCTGTGGCCTGCGGTGCTCGGAGCCCTGTCTTGAAAGGCCTTGCCATCACCTGCCCCCGCCCCCCACCTTCTTTGGGCTCCCATCTTAGCTCCTGCTGATTAGCGGATCATTTCTAAAGCCTGAGCAACTACCCCGTAATTATCCATTCCCCCACCCTGAGGGCAGAGTGTGAGGTTTGCTGGCCTGTCCTAAACCTCCGCCTTTCCCTCTTGGGAAGGCCGTGTAACCACGGGGTTCTCTGCATGTACGAGTCTGCAGGAGGCCGTTCTCCTGAACCTGAAACTGAACTGTAATAACCGAATGTCGCCTTCCACGCTCCAGCCTCCTGGAAGGCTTCCATTTGCCTGCTGTTCACGCCCCCCTGGGTCCCCATTATCCTAAAACACACTGGCCCATCTCCTCCCTCTCAGTGCTCCCACTGCTTTGCTGGGCTCCACTGAGCATTACATTTATCGCTGTCTTTAACTTCTGTTTTTACATCCAAGAAAATTCTAAGGCCCGTTAACCCCACCTACCTGGCAGCTGTACCCTCCTTTCAAGCCCCCAGGTCTAGCTCAGTGCTCACATCTTCTTGCCTGGGGCCTTCCCCCTGCCTGCCTTCCTCCCCAGATCAGGGCCAGCCTTTATCCTGGTACTTTCCATTTCAAAAGCTTTCGAGGACTCTCCACTTCCTACAGGATCAGGCCTGACTCTCTTGCCTGGTCTTGGCCAAAGTGCTTTAAATCCACACGAAGCCTTGGTTTCATTCGTCCAGGTCACATTCTGCAGGTGTAGGACCAGAGCTCACGATGCAGTTCAGGTAGGAGCTTGAGTCTACAGCTGCCGGCCTACTGGTCAACCTTCTCTGCGGCCATCGTGCGGGGCACTGAGCCAGCTTTGAGAGCCTGGGCTCAGACTCGGCTCAGACACCCCCCTGACACTCATCTTCTCAGCCGCAGAGTAGGAATGCCTGCCACCAGCTAGTAGTAGGATCGTAAGGAGTGACCGAGAACTCTGATAGTGCCCAGAATACAGTTACCACGTACACAGGCATCAGAATGCCGTGTGAGAAGACTGGTGCGTTAGGGGTTGTAACTCCTGTCACTTAACCCCGGACAGCTGCGCTTGCCTCATTGGAAAGCTGCTCTGTTAACGAGCTGCGCTGTGGCTCTCTGGTTGCAAAGGGTCTCCGAGGCGTCAGAACACATCAGTTCTGCTTATCCAAATGCTCCGTGTGAAGGAAGGCTGCCCTTGAGCAAAACATCCCTGCATCTCCTGCCTCGGGCACATCCGAGGGCAGTGTCAGGAGGACACATAAGCGCAGCCCAGCCACCGGCTCACTCCATGACCCCAGGAGAGCTACTCAGAGTTATGAGTTACAGGAGGCTGGTCAGCGCGCCCCTTAGCGCAATGCCTTGTAGACAGGTCACAACGAGTTACTGAGTAGATAGAGTTCTGACAGTGGGAGGGCGGGTGGGGGGAGGGGAGGGGAGGGGAGGGGGAGGACACCAGTTCTCTTCCTCTTCTAAGGCCCAAAGTTCAACTGGACAAGTCCTCATGACTTTATTTAACCCTAATTACATCCCTAAAGGTTCTGTCTCCAACTATAGTTATGTAGGGCGTTAGGGGTTTGCAGGGGACACAGTTCAGTGTAGAGGTTTGTATGGTCACACATGCCCAGGAGGAAAATTGCTGCATTTGTGTGGAAGTACATACAGGTTTAGTTTTTTAAGGAAGTGTCAAATGTTTTCCAGAGTGGCTCTAACCTATGTACTGTCCCACCAGCAATGTGTGGGACCCTTTTCTCCATGTCCTCACCAGCACTTGTCACCACTTTTTGATCTTAGCCACCCAGCTTACTTTGGTCTTAACGCATTTCCCTAATGGCCTGTGGTGCTGAACATCCTTTCACAGGCTTATTTATGACCCAAATATGCCCCCAATCTTTCTAATTGGATGGTTTTCAGGGTGACCCTGGATCTTAGAAAGGCCTGTTTGGCTCTTTGCAACAAGTGGTGACCACGTCTGAGCGCTCCTGTTTTCTGATGAACCACTCCTTCAGAAGGGGTTGGCGCTCTGCTGATGACACCGCGTGGTAGAGGGGTGACAGGCTCACGTCACCTCCCGGCTCAGAATGTCTTCTTTTCCATGAACTAGAGCAATAGAAGTTTGTGTTTTTCAGAGTCGGTTCACAAATGTTATACCAAGTGTCCCTCACACACGACTCCTGAAACGTCAGGAGATGACAAAATGAAAAGTAGAGAAGTCCCATGATTTGTTAGGAACCGAAGTCAAGAGTCAGCAGAGGAACCCAGACCCAACAAGCCTCCTCTGAGTCCTGGCGGGGCCCCGTGCTGACATGCTGAGTCATTGTTGGCGTCATTACCTGGGCAAGAAAACTGGGTTAAAAGCTCTTTGCTGGTTCCCATCATATTGGGCATCGTCAGCCTTCATTACAGACATGGCAGCAGTAATTATTCAGAACTAACTCGCACGCATTAACTCAGCATTCTAATTTTCACTGGTTTTATTTTAAGTAACATCTTTGCCATATTGCTTCATATACTCTTGCAAAACATCGCATAAAAGAGTAAGTTCACTAACCAATGTTACATTATTTTTATACTAGCTGGCATTCTTTTGTTTCTTCCCTTCCATCAGTATATCAGTTATTATTTTTCTTTTTAAAAATTGTTTGATAAGAGACCTATATTTACCCGTTTGCCGGTGACAGGTTTTATACCAGAAATGCAGGATCAGATTCTGAATTCCTTGCTCCTCCCGGCCACCTGGGTAGGGGGGCCCTCTGACCAAACAGGCCAGGCCAGGCAGGTAACATTACTAGGAAGCACTGACTTCAGTGACAGTTGTAGAAACTGTAAGGGTTCAGAGACATTGGGATTAAGATGAGCCCAAGAGGAGAGCCCCTTGGCTTCAGACTAGGGACCGGGTGACCGTAAATAAAAACTCATCTGTACCTGCCATTAAAAAAAGACTAAAAACAAGCTTCAAGGGGGATGCAGCTGACCCACCAACCAGCTAACTCTTAATAATAAATACCAGAACAAAATCAACATGCCTTGAAATAAGATAAAGTCAAGACTCTGAACAGCATAACATATTTGAAGAAATGGTGTGTGAATGTTTTCCAAATTTAATGAAAACTATAAACCCACAGAACAAAGAAGCTTACTCAACCCCACGCAGAAAAATCATAGTTAAATTGCTGAGACAAAAGATAAAGGAAAACACCTTAAAAGTAACTAGAGGGGAAATTGGCAGATGACACAGAGGAAAACGTTGACTGAAATGTGCTTACTTCTCATCTGAAATAACATAAACCAGAAAAGCAATGGAATAGTATCTATAAAGTATTAATAAGAGAGTGAGAAATCGTATTAAAAATTCTGTATCCAAAAGGAAAATACCCTTCCAAAATGAAGGTGAAGGAAATATATGATTAACAAATGAGTGAACGGAGTTGCACTAGAAGAAACGTTAAAGGAACTTCTTTGGGCAAAAAAAAAAAAAAGATAGCAAATGAAAAACTGGGACCCCTGAAGGTTGGAAGAGCTCAGATAAATGTAAATATAAATATGGAGACAAATACAAAAGACTTTTTTGTTTCTTAATTTCTTCAAGAGACCATTGGTCATTGAAAGCAAAAACAATGACCAAAATAATGAAGATGTATAGTAGTAGTATTGTCACGTGCCATTTATAACATGAACTGGCATGTGACAGAAACAGCACAAAGGACAAGAAAGAGTACTTGGAGATACATACTCTTGTAAGTCTCACAGGATATGTAAACGAGGCAGTATTTGATAGCAGACTCTGATAAATTGCAAGATGCATTTTGTAAACCATAGAACCACCATGAAAACAACCAAAGGAGGTATCAAAAGCACGTAGAACAGAGCCAGATGCCCCAAATAGTCACCCAACACGTCAGTTTTCAATGGCAGGATTCATGCACTTGGTTGTTTGGAAATCATGACAGTTGGAATCATGTCAAGAATGGGACTAATAAGACGTGTGCAAGAAATAGCATCTCGTTTTTATTTTGTTAGCGTTTTCTGGCTAGCGGTCCCAATCGCGTGTTTAAAATGAGAAAGCTGATGGCGAGCACGTGCCAATTACCGGCACATATTATTTACTCATTCCCCAAATAGATCCTGCATCCCGCAACTCAAGCAATTTTCACATTGAAAATATATAATGACTACTTTCAAGTCTGTCCTCTCCAGATTGGGCTTTCTGCTTGGGGCTGACATCGGAGAGGGTGACAAGAGACGCAGGGTGCTGGGTGTGGTCTGTGCTGGGGGCGTGGGGCCTGGGTGGAGGGGAGGGCCAGTGTCTGGAGGTGTTGTCACAGGTCACGGTGTTGGATCATCGGGCGCTTTTCCTGAAAAGGGATCCCTCCCTGTTTCAGTGGGAGTGATATAAAACACCAAGATTTTAGAATCCATGCCCCCACATTTAGAAGTAAGTTCTAGCTTTGCAAATCTGCATCAAGTCTTAAATCACAGAACCCCTTCATTTTACTTAGTGAAAATTATGTTTCTTTCCCTTGGCCAACCAGTGTGAAAGCTAGAAATAAAGGGACAGGGCTGCACAGAAGTCTCTGGGACTGGGACAGTCCTGACCCCTGGCGGAAGTGCACCGGCTCCTTTCTGCTGGGCAACTTGTGGTCTCAGGGTCACTGGTGAGTCTGGCCACCCTGTGTGCTCCGTGCAGACCAGGGGTCTGTGAGGACACCAGCAGCAGTTTGTACCCCTCTGTCCCCTGCCCACAAGCCTCGCTCAGGGCCAGGGGTGGGGGAGTGTCAGGAGGACCATGCCCATCAAATGCTGACATGTCCTTGTAACAGATGTGAGTAGACCATCAGCACCCACCAGCTCTCCTGACATGTCAGGGCTTTCTTCTGGTCGCATTGGAAGGACGTGCTTTATTTGGGAATGTTCTGGATGCATCCTCTTTATTGATGTAGAGAAATGCTGTGTGCAGTTGGGGTCCCATTAACAGCTCAGTGGGGAGCTGTCTGCCTTCCAGCAGAGCTGACAACACAGCCCGACCCAGCACCATAGGGCTGCTCCTCAGGCACCAATCCCAAGCCATCTAGATGCAGGTTGGTGTGATTTTGTGAGAGAGAGGGGCTGGGGGAGGGGGGAGGGGAAATGGGGGAGGGGACAGGGCACAGGATTCTGGTGTGGAGATTCCAAATAGCATTCCTTGCCCCAAATACTTCAGTTTAATTAAGACTTCATCTTTTACTTGCAGTTCATTATAAAAGTGTTGGGGTGTGAGGGGGGCTTTTCTCTCACAAGAATATTTGTAAGAAGATTTCATTAGGAGATGTTTAAACCCACAGGAAACCCGGGAGAATACCGTGCCAGCACCCTATTCAGTAATTCTCAGGGGCTCCCTGCCCTGTCTGTGGCTTTCGATGGTGATGTACTTTAAGTCATGCCCGGGCCCCCTGTCATTCTGTCCCCATGTTCTGGAGAATTCACTGCTAGGACCTGTACAGCCAGCAGCAATGTCACTGCACCACCTCCTAGACGGCCCCCTGCAAGTCCCCACATGTTCATATGACTGCCTGGTCCAGAGAGATAGGGGACAGTTGCTAGAAAGTGTCCTCATGTCTGAACATCTTTCGTCCCCCAGCAGAACCGCCACCTGCTCGTTTCCCCTGGCCCTGATTTGGTGAAGAACTTTCACTGTGTTCTCTCTGTCTCAGTCTCTCTCTCTCTCTCTCTCTCACTTGATGTGATGTCATGGTGAACTCATAGATCATTATACATTCATTGCATTTTAATCAACTACAGTAATTACTCTTTCCGATTCTCACGCTTTCCTGTCTTTGGTAAATGAGCGTCCCTTCGAGCTGCTTGTGACATGATGTCCCAGGATCTCTATGTTCGTTTCTCTCCCAGCCCTGGAATCAGTCATCGCCGGGGGCTGGCTTTTAGGGAACACCATCCAGCATGGAGCGGTGGGCATTGCAACTAGGTTCTCACAGTTTCTAGAATCTTCCATCGTTCGGGCTAAGAAGTATGCAGTGTTGTGTAACGGATACAGCCAGGACCATGGTGTAGCCCTGTGTTGGCTACTTTCCGTGGGGCCTACCTGGGGAAGCTTCCGTGCATCTCACTGCCCTTGCAACAACCTGGGGTCTGCTTGCTCTGTGCCCTTCCCGCCACCAGGACACTCCATGTTTCCCGGGGCTCCTGCCACTCCCCAATGCATGTTCCTCAGAGGTCCCGGTGCTGTCTAGCCCTCCAGTCCCATGCATTCTGCACTCGGCAGCAACTTTGGGCCTGTAAGGACTCCCCTGTTTTTGCCATTGTTTGCTGACCCACTGCTCTGGTGTCCTTCGGCTAGCAGGGAGGAGAGTGTGGAGACATGTGTGGGGCCTTAGGTCCCCTGGCATCACCCACCACCTGATAACCCAATGCCAGCCCCTCTTAGGACTCCTGACACGGGTGTGGGTACCGCCTAGTATTCTGGGTTTGGGCCATTTCCTGGCAGCTGCCCACCTCTTAGATTGGTTCATTTTGAAGACACCATCCATGACCTTTCACAAGTTATCCATGTTGGCCTTTTGGCTTGAAGAGGAATTTGGGGAAATCCAGAATCTCTGCAGCCACCCAGACTCCACTTCCCAATGGTGTTTAAAATTAAAGTCAGCCTGTGGTGAGGCTTCCGTGCGACACAAACCGCTCCTGGAAACACTCCAGGCCTGTTCCCAGAGCAGCAGGTAGAAACAAAGCCAACACCAGGACAGCCAGCCTGGCAATTGGGCCTCAGGACCATGCAAGAAGGGACGGCTTTGTTCTCCCGCCCTCACCATGAGTCCCCATCTTTGTGCTAAGAATAATTCAGTTGTTGCCGTAAGCATTTCTAGTTCACCTCTGACTGCTGGTTACAATGACAGAAAGGAGCCATTGTCCCTTCCTCTGAGCACTCCCACAGAGCCACTGTCAGAGTGGCCAGCAGCGGGCAAATTATGTACCAAAAAAGGCTTAGAGCGTCCGCTCCTAGCAACCTCGGGTTGGGAAGGCACAAAGCACAAAGCTGTATTAGGGACACTTATCTGGCCTCTGCAAACAGATTGGCTGTAAAAATAACACAAGCCAGAGCTACATTCTGTCGCTCAAATCCGAGGCTGTAAAATTAAACCTGTTCCTTTAAAAAAAAAAACAAACTTAAATTGACCCACACAGCCTACAGTATGCTAATGTGATATACATACATAATAATAAGTTTCTTTAAGAAAGAGCTTTTATTCCTACATTCTAACGGTTCCAATCTGCCAAGGAACAGAATATGGTTGCAGGGGCCACAGGGCTATGAACACCAGCAGCACTGTGGGCTTAAGAAAGACAATACTATCTATTCTTTAACAACACATTTTAGGAATAGCTGGATGTTGTTCTAGGTTGTGCTAGTTATGCCAAAGGATAATTATTACACTCAGGTTAATAATTCATGACAATGGAACGTGACAAGTACCGCAGTTATGGAGTATAAGGAACTGTAAGTAGAGGAGCAAGTGATCTTCATGCAAAGAATAATTCAGTTGTTCCTTTAAACACTTCCAGCTCATTCCTAGTTCTAAAAGATAAACTGGGGCACATTAAAATTTTAAAACTTTGTTCTGAGAAAATTTCAATTCCAGTTGAGCAGCAGAAAACTAAAGGTGGTTAGGATGCCTCTCCTACAGGAGCTAGGAGAGGTTTTTATAGAGAAGACAGAGGGCAAAGCCAGGAAATGATTTCATTGGCTGTGAGTTATGCAGTTTCCTCATTTGGGAAAGCTTGGTTGTTTGTGATTGGTTATTCTAAAATTTCATTTTCTATAATACTAGTGCATTTACAAGAACTGACTCTGGCTTAGATTTCAGTTTGCTTATGTAACTACCAAGGCACGAGAGCCACCCCGGCCTAATGGCTTCCTTGTTTAATTACTTTAACACTAGCAATTGACCCTGCCTTAGAAAGTCAGGAAGGCTTCTTGGAAGAGGTGACTAGAGGAGCCAAGCCAGGAAATTGTGCCATGAAAGCTGAAGGAACCGGGGATGTCCAGCCTAATTATGTCGAGTTACCACTGTGTGCTTTTCCACCAGAAGAAGGAAGTATTCAGGAAACGCTGGGGATGAGAAGCTGAACTCAGTGCCTGATTTTCAATAAAGTAGCAAAGAGGTTCAGCCACAGTGCCCAAGTCATGACTCTTGGATCAGTGGAATCCTGAGTGGAGAAAGCTGGTGGTCTGTCTTCTGTCTGTCACACCTACCTGCGTGCATCCCATTTCTGCAGCTTACTGTGTAAGCAGTGGGACACTCAACAGCTCCAGCATGCTTCCCAGTCTCCTCAAAAGCCTTGGCAGAGCTGCCAAGAGAACTGGCTTAAACAAGCCGTGGAAAATGATGCTTGGCATCTCACAGATGCTCCAACAGTGATGATAAGTATTATTGACACATTTAATACTTGCTCTTGTTAAAAATCTGCAACTCGTTAGGAGTCTGTAAGTCAGAAATCGTGAAGTTCCTCTTCAGAAATTTAAATCAACGCCAGAATCAGAAATAGTGCTCATTTTTCAAATGAAAATGGTACCAGTGAATTGCCATGATTTGACATTTGGAAATATGCCCAGTTTAGCGATCTAGGGGTACAGGGTGATTATAATAACATCATCAGCATTCCCTCCCAGAGCAGAGTTCAGCAGTGTCCCAGGCATGAGCACCATTCCTGTGTCCAAGATAATCGTGTACTAGCCACCTTCAAAACAAGGTGCATTGTGCTTTTTGCATTGCTGTTGGTCACATTGCATCCAGCTCCAGCATTACTCGTTTTGACTCTAACTTCTTTGTGTAACAAATTCCTCTGATTTGGGGGATGAAATCCTAATGGCTTTATGCTTAGTCGGACTTTAATAAATTTGCCATTTTCCCCCCTGTGCTATAGTATGGAAATTTTAAGCAACAACTACCCAAGAGAGTTATTTGAAAGTGAGAGAAGTTCCCACTTTCAAAGTGTCCAGGACTCATCCATTTCCAGAATACAAACAAACATAGCACCCTAGGGTGCTATTGCCCCAGCAGGGACCCGTTTATTTGTGTCTTCAAAGTTTAGTTTGATTCCCTATCTGTTGCCATCTGTTTTGTTTTGGTTTTGTTTTTGTTTTTTATGACATGAATTTCAGACACTAAATATACTCAGAGTGGGGATTAGGTCTTCAAAATGGGAATGGGGGTGCACTGTTCAATTAATAGCAGGGCTGAAAATTCAGTTACTGGTCATGAAATGCCATGGACCTGAGAAATCACACGAGCTTCACGGGGCCACATTACTTTTCACATGTGGTGTTCAAGAGCATATACACAGTAATTGTGACTGTGCTCTGCCCTGATGCCAGGACACCCCTGGGTGTCCACTCCCAGTCTGTAAGAGGGATGTGACGGTCCACACTTCCCTGCAAGGTCCTGAGACTTGAATGAGTTGACACGAGGAGGACACTTAGCTGAGAGCTCCTGCCACTGCCGCCAACGAGAAAGTTATGCTGAAATCGAGTGGCCGGTGGACGTGATGTGCATGGCTGGGTTCCAAGACTGGTCTTGCAGGTGGCCAGGCTGTGTGCAAGGTTCACAGTCTGATTAACAGGTGTCTGCTTGACAAAGGGCAGCCATGGCCACCTTGGGCAGCTAATGCACAACTGGAGTTTTTGGGAAACTTGCAACATCATCCCTTGATGGCCCAGGAGGTAGTCATTGGGTGCTGTCAAGCTAAATAGAGCAAAAACAAGAAGATAAAACTTCCACTCTTATGACTTACTTATTTTTAGTTTTCAGGAAAGAATGATCACTTCATCTTAGAAGAGCCTTAGGCGATGGTTTTCTTTAGATCCTTGTTTTCTCCTTCGTGAAATATCGTTCTACAGATGACAATATTTTTGCTCCACTCTCCTCTTCCCACAAAGCAGGGAAATGGTCAGCCAGAGTTTTAAATGGCTGATAAACATGGTTCATTTTATTTCTAATATGTGTTTGATTTGTGTTGCCATATTGCTAAGTGATGAGGTATAAAACTGTCACCTTACTCTCTCAGGCCATGAGAAGACTGGAGAGGAGAAAATAAACAAAGCAAAACATTAAGCTTGGCTTTATAACTCACATCTAGCTCCTGGCCAGGAGGCAACAGTGAGATCCGAGGGCTGAAATCACGTGCTTGAGATTGCAAAGCTAAGGAGAGGGACACCCCCCCAGGTTTTACCCACTACACTGCACATTTAAGGAACACAAGTGCTATTTGGAAGGGGGTGAAGAGGTGATCAAAATGGCTCCGGACCTTAAAAGCTGTTGCGGTATTTCCCTCAGCTTTTCAGAGTATAGTAGACATGTAACATTGTGTGAGTTTTGTGTGCACACAGGGATTGGACACATACACCGACTACTAAGTGATGACCCCGTGCAGTAAGTGCAGTTAAAGTTCATCACCTCACATGGGTACAATTCTTTTTTCTTGGGATGAGAACTTGGAAGATCTTTCTTAGAAACTTATTCGCTGTCGTCGCCATGGTGTGCATTCTCTAGAACTGATTGATCTTACAATGGGAAGTTTGGACCTTTTGGAATCCCTTATTTCCCTACTCCCACCCCACCCCCAGCCCCTGGTAACCACCACTCTGTTCTTTCCATCTAGAAGTTCCGTTTCTTTCTTTCATTCTTTTTTTTTTTTTTTAGATTCCACGTATAAGTGAGATCATATGACATGTCTCTCTCTGTCTGACTTATTTCACTTAGCGTAAAACCCTCAAAATTCATCCATGTTGTTGCAAATGACAGGTTTCTTTCTTTTTTACAGCTGAATAGTACTCGATTGCGTGTGTGTGTGTGTATGTATGTATGTATGTATGTATATACACATACATACATACATATGCTGTCCAGAAAATATCCAGCCATACATGCCTCTATGTTTCCTATTACATGACTGGATACTTTTTGAACAGCCCTCATCTACATGTGTATAACATTTTCTTTAGCCATTCACTCATCGGTGGGCACTTAGGTTATGTCCACATCTTGGCTGTTGTCGAAAGTGCTGCAGCAAATGTTTTGTTTTCTTCAGAGAAATACCCAGATGTGGGATTGCTGGGTCCTAAGGTAGCTCTATTTGTAATTTTCTGAGGAGCCTCCATACTGTTTTCCACTGATTGCACCAGTTTGCATTCCCACCAGCAGTCACCCGGGTTCACTTTTCTCCATAAAAAAGACTGTAGAAGTATGTCTTATTTGACTACTGAAGCATGCATTATTTTCTTCTTTGGTTTATTTTTAAAAACAAATGCTTGCTTTTCTCTTCTCTGAAGTCTGCTTCATGAAATATTAATTTAGCTACTCCCACTTTTTCTTAAAACTAATGTTTTCGTTGTATATCATTTTTCACATTTTTCATTTCATCCTACTTAGGTTGTTGAATTTGAAGTGAATTTCTTGGAGACAGCATGATAATTGGATCATTTTTTTTTTATTACTGACAGATAATTTCTGTCTTTTAATGGTTGTGTCCAAACCATTTACGTTTAGGATATTTATTGCTCTAGGAGGATATATTAGCATCTGGCTACCATTGTAATGTTTGCTTTCAATCTGTTTCATTTTCTCTAATTTTTTTTGTTTGTTTGTCTTAACTTGCCTTCATTTGGGTACCTGAACTTTTTCAAGAATTCCATCCTGATTTATTTACAATGTTTTGGAATCTATCACTTTGTGTGATTTTTCTCCATGATCATTCTAGGAGTTACAACACATGTAATAACCTTATAACAGTCTCAGTGTTTTCCCTATTGAAATAGAGAAAACATACTTGCATTTAGATTCCTACATTTTTTTGTACTTGTCTTAGGGATTCCCTATTCATATGCTGTGCACCACATCAGATGGTGTTATGACTCATCCGTCAAAGATGATTTAAGAAACTTATGAGCAGCATGGTTAGTTACATTTTTATCCTTACTTTTACTCATTGCCATGTTTGTCCTTTTTTTTTTAATTAGTATTTCCGTTCTGTTTAGAGAACTTCCTTTAGCCATGTTTAAGGGAGATTTGCTAGCAACAAATTTGCTGAATTTTTCTCTGTCTGAGGATGGTTTTATCTGTCCCCTTCTTATGGAGGTATTTTCACTGGGTATGTAGAACTGTCATGGTCAACAGTCCTTTTCTCTCAGCACTGAAAGGTGATTTAAACTGTCCCTGTGGCATCCATGGTTCCATATGAGTGGTGTATTGTCACTTGCGTTGCCATATGTTATTTCTCTCTGGCTGTTTCCAAGGTGATTTGTTTGTTTGTGTGTGTGTGGTTTTTTGTTTGGTTTTTGGTTTTTTTGGTCTTAGTTTTCATCAATTTCATAATGATGTGTCCGAAGATCAATTTATTTAAGTTTATTTTATTTGGGGATCTTCTCAGCCTCTTGAATCTGTAGGCTTATGTATTTCATCAGATTTTGGAAGTTCGCAGCCATCATTACTTTGTCCTCTATTTTACAATCTACTTTCTCTCTGTGTTCACATTGGGGACGTTTTAAATGTATCCTCACTTATGCAGTGCCCATCTTCTGGCATCTCCACTCTTTTCTAACCCACCCTATGAATATTTAAAATTGTGTTTATTGTATGTTATGGCACTCTTGGTAACAAAGTAAGTAGCCACTGACTTTCTTTTTTGTTATCTTCCTTAAATGAGTGTTTACCTGATATTCAGGGTGATGCAGATGATAGCACAGATGCTGTGCCCTGGAGGGAGTGACCCTCATGGCTGAGGTCATCTCGGTGCTCAGGCTTGACCTTAGGGCTGGTGTCCAGGGGAGCACACACAAGAAACCCCAAATATGCATCATTTGAAAGCTCCCTCAAAGAATCAGGGTTAGACAGAGCCAAAGTTCATCAGAACCAAAAAACCCTGTGCTGACAGACCGCTTGGGTTTTTTTTAATCATATGATTGAAATGACAGCCATTATGTCAGTCTGGTCCTGGAGGCAATGCCCTTTTGTTTTCAAGTGAATTCGTTTCTTACTGCAGCACAACAAGATTTTCCAGAACATATCTCAAAGCCAGAGTTAACTTGATTTCCATGTGAGGTGAAAGAGAAGTTGTCCCCACTCAGAGGGGAAGGCTGCAGCCCCAAGTGAAATACACCCACTTAAACTTTCATGGCTGGTTTGTCCTTCATTTTTTTTCTCCTTTACTTCTCCCTTCCTTTCTTCTCTCCCTTCCTCACCTACCTTCCTTCCTTCCTTCCTTCCTTCCTTCCTTCCTTCCTTCCTTCTTTTCCTTGGGGTATTGCCTCCACCTCTTCCAAACAAAATAAAAGGAAAAGTAGGATAAATGCTTACTAGCTGCTGTGTGACCCCAATACAAAGAAGTCACAGCAGACATAACTCAGTCACGCTTGTCACGGACATCGTGTGTGGCTCCTGACGTGTTGCCTTGAAACGTAGTTTACGTGGGGCAGATGTGTCTTCCTGCTCACCGTCTCGCCATGTAGTGAGGGGGGACCCTGGGAGCCCTACTGGGAACCCTGCCTCATCAGTCTTCAAATATGTGTTCCCTTTCGGGAACATGAGGTGAGACAAAATGAGAAAATCATGCATTTCCAGAGAGCAGCCTGTTAACCAAGTGCTGAGGGTATTCCTGCTCTGTGTCGGGGCTCTGTCTGTGGTGTCACTTCTCTAGCTGGGGACACATGACTAAGTACAGTGGATACATTCTGGCACAAGAGAGGAAAGGAGTGACATCTTAGGGGACAGGGTTGGAAAGGGTTTCCTGTAAGGAGTTGGGTAGTAATTGCTTTGGGGTCTGTGAACCTTTGGGTCCCTGTCATCTGAGCCCATGCGGTGAGGGCAAACACAGACCTTGTGCACAGGGATGCATGGCTGCATCCCAGTGAAACTCCATTTATAGAAACAGCCCTCAGGGTGGACTTGACCTGACAGCCCCAGTGTGCTGCTACCCCTGGGGCTACATCCATCATTCCTTACAAAGTTTTTACTTAGGGCCTTGAGATTGACTTTAAATTTTTTATTGACGCTGCCTACCTCCCCTGTTCCTTTTAGTGGTCTCTAGCTTTTAGCTCATCCATACTTTATGAGACACAGACCACAGCATCTCCCATGTTCTGTTTGGATACCCAGCCATCTCCACACCTCTTCCCAGAATAACCCCCACTAATCGAAAACATACATAAAGTGGGGAGAAGAAATAGAGCAGAATGTCTGTCTTTGGCCCTGTCTGCCTGGTCAACTGCACCGGCTTCGTCTTCTACAGAGGATTGAAAAGACATTGTTCTCCATTGGGTACCTGTTGGGTCCCTGACAGTGCGTTGTGTCCTTTTGCTATGTAGCTGCAGAGCCTGGCTCCTGTCCCCTAAATGTGGAAAGGTTCAAGAGACAGAGAGACGGACAAGTGACACCTGCCAAGTCGGGCATAGTGAGGTCAGCTTACAGGGCTCAGCGTGGGATGTCACAGGGGTGCAAGGGATGAGCACCTGTACAGCTGGGGTGTGTGTGTGCATGTGCATGCACATGTCCGTGCATGTGTGTGATGCATGTGCGTGCATGCGTGTGTATGTACATGTGTGCATGTGTGTGTGCGTATGTACATGTATGTGTGTGCACGTGTGTGTGTGCACATGTGCATGCACATGTTTGTGTGTGTGTGCACACGTGTGTGTGTGTGTGTATGATAGAGAAAAAGGGGTGAGAGGAAAGTGAGGGAGCGAAACAGAAGGAAAAAGAGAAAGACAGGACAGAGAGAGAAAGAAGGAAAAACAACAGTCATTCTGAGCAACAAACAGATGGCTACCTGCCCAGGGCAGTGGCGTTTGGTGATTTTTAAGAACAGAGAGCCACTTTTGGCAGTTTGGTTCAATAGACCATATTTTGTCATGTCTAATGTGCACTTTTTTACACACATTTATGAGGGGAAAATGAGGGTACACATTAAACATGGGTAGCACTAATTCTGTATCTATATCAATGTTTTTAATTGTTTTATTTACGCTTATGAGTTAAAAGTGTAACTGTAGAAATCAATAACGATGTCTGTATGCAAAATAATACCCTGGCATACAATAATTGGTTTTTTTAAATATAAAAAGAATGTTATACCTAAAATTTCTTGTACCTTGTATCCGTTCTTGTGTTTTATAATTGTTACCTAAAATTTCTTGTACCATCACATGTGACAAAAATAAAGGCTAAAAATCCTTTATAATACAAAATTTAAAAAAACAAGGACTCAAATATAAACAAGTAAAGTTTGAATTAAAAAATCAAAACGAAAGGTTTTTTCCCCCTGAAAGTTTGAACTAAAAAATGTGGGTGCGCATTACACACGGCAAATACGACACGTGACTCAGAACCTTCAAGGCCTGGACCCCTGCGCCAGGGCCTCCACCGCGTGTCAGGTTCTTTCCTGGGGACTGGCCAGCCAGTCCTGCCTTGGGATGAGGCCACAGGCAGGAGGCAGAGGTGGAAGGTGACAGGCAGCTGCAGGGCGGGCGGGTTCCTTCTCTCCTCATGCCCCACAGACACCTCCAGCTCCTCCTGAAGTCTCGGCTCCCGCCTGCAGACTGCACGGACGGCACCGCGGTTGTCAGGGGCGCGTCTCCCAGCATCAGCCCGTAAACACGCACGCACGCATGCACGCACGCACGCACACGTCGTTCTCACACTCGCGTGCCCAGGGGGCGGGTACCACGCTAGCATTCCCGGGTGGCAGTTAGTGTGTCAGAAAGAGGATGTCATTTCACTCCCACTGGGTCTTGTTCTCGGAGAATTTGGGGGCGGTACACCACGCAGCCCCCGTGGTTCGGTTTGAACATTTAAAATACTAACATTATAGAAGTCAGGTGCCGGCTGAGGGGTGCCATTGCCCCAGACCAGAAGGGGACACTCCATGCGGATCCTGCAGAGGCCACTCTGGGGACACAGGGAAGGGCCACGTGGGGACGGCACTGGCGTGGGCACGTAGGATGCTAGGATACTAGTGCCGGTGGGCAGAGCGGACCGGAGCAGGCTCCCAGCAGCGTGCTCCCCGTTTTCTGTCATGTGGGTCTGTCCAGATTCCTTACAAGGTGCACAATTACAGGGTGTCCTAGCAACCATGTTTCTGTTTACCAGAAAGTAAAATGAAAAATGGGTTGGAGAAACACTTAGCCTGTCCCACAGTGTGTTTTGTTGTTGTGGGAGCTGGTGTTGGAAAGGGTACAAAGGACGTGAGAGAAAGCAAGGGCCCAGCACGCCTGCGTCTTGGACCCTCTGCACGAGGGGCTGCCCGTGAGCCCCAGAGGACCAAGTGTGTCATCCTTAGTGCCAGCCACACGCCGGCTATGTCCCGGCACATGCGGGCGGTGCCTCGTGTCCTTTCTGTCATCTCTCACCAGACCTGTGTGACACGGAGCTTTCCTAGAAAGCAGACAAACGCTGCTCCATGTGTCAGAGCCACAGGAAGCAGCCAGTGTCCATAACCACACCTAGCGTCACCTCCAGGTGATGCTGGAGGATTTATGGACCCTTCGGTGGCAACATATCATGGTTCCAAACCATATCTTACAATTCTGTCTCGTCAGACAGTCACTGAATGTAAATCGCTGTGCAGTCCTTGAACAGAGGGCTGGGTGGGCTCGGCTGTGGCCCGTGGTGCCTGAGGGGTCCTGCAGGGTGACCACAGCACCAGCAGCTCAAGAGGCTGGAGCTGTCTGCTGCCCGGTGTCTGCTCTGCCCCAGCACCCTGATGCCATCTGTTGCAGTCCCTCTGTTTCTCTGAGGCCTTTCCAAGCTTCCAGCAACCTGAAACTCAGAAAACAAATCTTCGAGCGAACCAGAACTCGGGCGACTCAAGTTCACGAAGGTCCAGCTGAGATCTGGCTCCTCAGAGGTTCCCGGGGCTGGGCTCCCTGTCCGTGCTGGCCCCAGGACCACAGCTGCGTGTGTCCAGGTCTCACCACAAGCCCCACACAGACCCCAGCGTGGGCCCTCCTGGGTCCTGCGAGGGAGGGTCTATGTGGAACACCGTCTTGGAGAGGAGGAACGGAGGCTCCCAAGCCTGGGGGAGCCACTGCTCCCCTATTTTACCAGGTCAGAGAAACGATGCCACATCCCTTACGTCACAGCCGGCGAAAATTAATACAGAAACGAAACACTCACCTACCACGTGATAAACCATCCTCTTGATGCAAGAGAGGCACACTGCCAGGAAACAAGTGACACGAGGCACAGAGCACTCCTGTCCTCGGGACAGACACACTGCAGAGGGCTCGCGGCTCTGAAAGCACGACATGCTTTCTGCTGGCGTCCTTCCCTGTGCCGCCACGTCGGGCCAGGTCTGCAGGACACAGCTGTGTGGCTGACCCAGACACGGCGAGGAAGGACCAGCAGCGTGTCCCAAAATGCTCGCCTCTGATCCTGGAGCTGACAGCATGGTTCGGAGTGGCGACAGTGCGTTGGATTTGGTTTTGAGGCTCGTGGGACCAGCCTGTTGAACCTCCCAAGGCTCTGGTTCTGAGGGAAAGAAGCCAGACACGCATGGTCAGCCCCCCTTCTTGTGGCCTCTCCCGCCCTCCCACCTGCAGTGTGCCCTTGTCCTTGTTTCAAGGTCATCACACACCAGTGAACCTGCATGTGTCACCTCATTAAATGTACCTAACAACCGTGTGGAGTTCACCGGCCACCCCAAAAAACAACCACGTTGAGCCATAAAGAGTTTAATGAGCTTGTCCCTGGTCACTTAATGGCGTAGTGTAGAGCAGGGACCTTACCAGCCCCGTGCCTCCCGCCGGTCACTGAGCAACTCGTCGCCGATCAGGCACTCAGCTGAGTCTTCAAAGTTGGCGAGACTTTGTATCGGAGACCGTGTTTGCCTTTTCACTCAGCTGAACCTGAAACGGGTCATTTTGTTTTCTTTTCTTTCAGTTCCCCTCTCCTCCCTCCCCTACCCCATCTTTCACTCAATAAATATTGAGCTGCAGACACTGGGGAGAAAATTGCTCAGACTCACAGGATTGAGATGAGGCCTCTGTTCGATGGTGAAGGTCACGTGAGATGGTTTGAGGGACGCATGGACTGACCGTTAGACACTGGCTGTCCCCGCTGTCTGCTCTGTGGAGGGGACATCCTCCTCTTCCCATCTGCTTGGAGAGGAGCCTAAGACCAGCCCATTCTTTAAGTCGCAAAAATCGGTGCCCATGTGGTTTGAAAAGAGGTGGAGGAAGGTATAAAACAGAAACAGACAAACAAAAGGCAAGACAAGATTAAGGCCGAGTGACTGGATGCCAATTTTTACTTCTAAAATGCCCAGAAAAAGAGTCTTTTGTGGGTGATGTTTTTTCAAGGTGGCTCCTCAGGAGGCCCTAGGGTCATCCTATTTGTGTGTGCCCAGGTGGGGGGCCGGGGGGCTTACCTAGCACCCCTCCGGGGTGACTTACCTTTCGAGACGCCTCTGCAGTGCCTTGCCTTATGCCAAGCCAGCAGCTGTTTTTCTGGAACATTTAAGTGGCCCCTTGCAATCTCTCCCACAACTGGGTAAATGTAGCCTGTTTCAGCCTCATCAAATATCTCTTTCCTCTATGTCTCTGTGACTCAAAACTGGGGGGTCAGCGACCGTGACCCCGCCTGTCTGGATGACAAATAAAGATGATGGAGATGCTGTTTTATAGCTTCTCTAAAGTGCGCACTGGACATTTTTGTAATTGCCCCCAAAGAGCTTCCATGATTGAAATCCATTTAGTGTGAGGGCGCAGGTGCTGTGCATTTTCCCACGTTGGCTCCGGCTTCGTTTTTCAGGCTCTTTTCGATACAGTCTTTCTGCCTTGTGAATGCAGGTGCCCCCCTCTAGTCCTGGCCTCCACCCTTTCCTTCCCTCCCGTTCTCTTCCTGGGGCAGATGTCCCGAACCGCCTCCCTGGGTGGCATACCCCGCCCCAGCCTGAGAGCGTATCAACTGCCAAGTGTGCGGGCCACAGTGTCAGCTCTGTTTCCGGTGATGTCATCGCAGGCAGCCCCCCACCCCGTGTTAAAAGTGGGTGAGAGAAGGACCTGCGTGCAGGGGGGCGGGGTGAGGAGTGTGTGCTGAGGGCACAGAAGAGGACCATGGCCAGATGGGTGCTCTCCGTGACCATCACAACGTGACTCCCATCGTTCCTTGCTGGGATTTCAAGCTGGAACTTCCGGCGATGGGTCCCTAACCTGCAGTGACTTGGGGCCCAACGTGGGCCTGGGGGTTTGGAGGGTGCGAATGCAGATTGAAACATACTGTCATTTTCTTTGTGTATCAAGTCATTGGCTTGATAGGGTAAAGTTTTTGCGTTTTGCTTGGGAGACAGAGAATATCTATGTTACATTAACTCACTGTTATCCAAAGGAAAGAATGATCTAATTATCTAAGCTTTGCAAAAAATATTAAATATTTTCTAACTTGAGAAAGGTTCTTTGCTCTTCTTCAAGTGAACTAAATAATAGATGGGAAACTGTAATGATGCTTTTGTTTACCCGAAGTTCATGAGAGTCTCTCATGCAAAAATCCAATTTTTACCCAAGTAAATAATCAAGCTAAATGCTCAATAAATCGTACTAGGCCTCTTATAATCCAGGCAAAAATAAGTTTTTAATATATGAAAATTATCTATAAGAAGTAAGACAATTTAAAAATGAAATTTCTCAGGGAAAATGGTAACATCGGCTGCTTTGTCATAATAATCGTGCTGTGTTCAATGGAGTAAAATCCAATTTCATTGCAGAAACTCTGTGTGTCGTAACTCAGGCCAACTCAGAGCTTGCAAATGGCGCTTAGCCATCTGGAATAGGAATTGAGGGCAGATTCCTCAAATTTAAAACAACCCAGTAAAATATAGGCCAATCTGATTTATACTAAGTGCAGTAGGCGCCTCACGCCTCTGGCCTGAAACGTATAAGGTGACCGTGGTCCCAGCAGCTGTCCTGTCACTGGGTCCCCAGAGCCCCCTTTTTGCCTCAGCCAACAGCTGAGGTCTCCTGCACAGAGAGGTGGCTTGTGGCCACCTGGGAGGTGGGAGCGTGGCCCTCGGTGGGCTGTGCGTGGGGAGAAAAGCGCGGTGTGCTGGCCGAGGGGACCAGCATGCACCTGCCGAGCTGCGTCCCAAGTGCAGAGGTTATGGGGGTTTTTCCCGAAAATCCCGTGTGTGATCATTTGGCCTCGACTTGGGGAGGAGGCACGGAGACCCACGCTTGATGGATCCGATTTTATGTTATGAGTCCAGATAGTTTTCGGCTAATAAACATCTTTGTGGGGAAAGGAGACCACGTGCTTACTGTCTCTCCCTGAATGACAGTTAGGCCCCAGGTGGCTGAGGCTCGGTCTCCGGAAGAAACCAGCTGATGGATGCCCCGGCCTCAGGGCTCCTGCCAGTCAGGAAGGACGGATTGGCCAGGATCCAGGCTGCAGAGGGGACCTGCCCCAAAGCCTCCGACTGACTGATGCCCCCGCCCCACAGCAGCCCCTCCTGGCCCCGGAGCCTGGGCTCAGGAGTGCTGGGCAGGCGTGCGGGAAGCTGCCCCTCCTGCAGGGTGTGTGTCTCTGGCCCATAGGCGCGCGGTGGTGACGACAAACACTGATGGCTGAGTTCTAGAGGCTGGAGGTCTGAGGTCAGGGTTCTAGGGGGATTGGGGGACTCTTCCTGTTATAGAGACATCCTCACTCTGTCCCCATGTAGCCACCAAGAGAGACATGTTCTATCTGTCCCTCATCTTACAAGGATGCTAACCCCATCTTGGGGGCCCCACCTGCATGAGCTCATCTTACCCTAATTGCATCTCAAAGGCCCCATCTCCAAATACCATCACATTGGGGGTCAGGGCTTCAATACCTGAATTGGGGAGTGGGGGGCTGGGACAACAGTCATTCTACATGAAGAAGCGAACCCACTTGACAAACAGTTCCTACAAAATACACCAAACAGCTGTGCAAACCGCTAGGGAGCCTGAACCTCAATGTGGATACAATAAAAGGGGTTTTAAATTTTTTTCCTACTCCGGGTTTTATTTATGTTTCACATCAGTCACAAAGCTATTAGATGTAATGTGAAACAGGCATTCTGGGTAAATTGCTGTATGTTATACATAATCAAATGAGTCACATTATTTCAATTGACTATATGATTTTTTTTCCTTCCTTACCGATTTATGAAGCCAGCGTTTGTAATTCAGAGAAACACCTGGGGACCCCAGAGTTTATAGCGGAATATCCCTTTGTCTTTCTTTCCTTTCTTCCCCCATGCGTCTAAGACTGAAACTAAGGAATAAAATTCTATAATTATATCGAAAAGGAAACTAAGGATTATTTAGAACCAGCTACGTTTAACTCTGTTCTGTTCCTGTGACATTTGGTTAATGGAATAATGCACTGAGCAAGCATATGATGTGAAAAGCAAACAACAAGCCCCATGGCACCCACAGAAACTAGAGCCACATTCCCCCGAGGAAGGTCCCCAGCCTCCCAGCCCTGGCGCAGGGGACAGGGGTGTGGCCCTGCAGTCCCACGCCCTAGGGCCCCAATCCCAGAGCCGCATCCTTGCTGTGTGACTTTGGAACATGTCTTTGGCTTCTCTGAGCCTCCATATTCTCATTTGTGGAGTGGAGTGATACCTTCTTGTGGGGGGCGGTGAGAGTTAGATGTGTGGGTGCGTTTTGAGATGAGCGCCTGCATGCCTGTGATGAGCAGGCTGTGCGTGTCCCTAACCTCTCTTCCTGTAGCATTTGCACTGGGAGGAGGGTTTGCATCCCTGGTCTGCAGCCCGTGACTTCCAGCCACAGAGCCACTGGGTCGTGCTATTGGGACAACATGCTCTGGAGCCATCATCCTCTAGGTCAGTGGTATCCCACCTTCTGGCTTCCCTGGGCTACGTAGGAAGAAGAAGAATTGTTTTGGGTCCCACATACAATACACTCACACTAACAATAGCTAATGAGCTAAAAAAAAGGTTTTTTTGCAAAACAGACCTCATAATGTTTTAAGAATTCACGTTGGGTCACATCCAAAGCCATCCTGAGCCACACGTAAGTTGGACACACCTGCTTTAGAACAAGCTTGTCCAACCAGTGTGGCCTGCAGGCCGCGTGTGCCCAACACAAATTCGTAAACTGTCTCTTAAACCATCATGAATATTACACACAGACTTGTTCTAGCTCATCAGCTATCATTAGTGTGAGTGTATTGTATGTGTGGGCCAAGATGATTCTTTTTCTTCCATTGTGGCCCAGGGAAACCAAAACGTTGGACACCCCTGCTCTAGTCTCTTAAGTTATTCTGTGTGATCTTAGAAAGTTAAAAACTGTTTAAATTCTCATTTAAACGGCTTTCACATTTGTTTAAAGAAATGTCCCCCTAAACTCTGCAAAAACTGATGCTGCATGATAATTCCTGCCCCTGCACGGGACGTGTGGACCACCTTCAAGACAGCACCCCTGCACCCAGCAAACCTGCAGATTCTCAGATGATGAGGGCTGGTCACGGATCATCGTCCTGTCACTGGCGTTTGCTCCATGTGACTCAGTGTGTTTGGGAGATTATGTCCTTATCCTTAAATTAAAAAAATCGCAGTTCTGAGGGGTGAGAGGGAATTATGTCTTCAGGATATACAAAAACAAAACAAAAAACCGATTTCTCTTTGTTATGGGGACGTGGTGATGAATTTGGGGTGGCAAAAGGACGTGACAGGGAGCAGACGGTTATCCGTTAATTTGGGCTCAGATAGAAAGCCACGGAGAGAACAGGTAGCTCGGTTCTTACGTAGCACAGAGATGGTACTTGGTATTTTGAAAAAGAGTTTCTACAAGCAGTTCCCACATTTCACACCCTCTAATGTATTTCTATTGACGTAAGAACTCCTGTGGGGCCAGGTGGACATATGATGGCCGTTGCAGCTCCCAGGGGCCCTCTTTCCACATTGCTTTTGTGAGGTTTTCCATCGCGCCCTCCTGTCCTGGCTCACATTTGTTGTGAGCCACTCTTCCGCTTCCCTGGGGCCACAAAGACGTATCCTGGATTGGGGACAGGACCCAGGCATGTCAGGCACACAGCTGAGAGAGTCTGCCCCACGAGAGATCTAAGACAGGTCACAAAGCACAGGCCTGAGCAGACACTCGGCCATGGACCCTCTGACCGGCCTCTGGGAGTGACAGCTCACACCTCTCTGGGCTTGCAGGAAAATCCACATGGCCCCAAGTTCAAATGCGCTCACCCGCCAACTGTGTGGCCCTCAGCTTCTGTTCCCCATTCCTCAACACGGTGAAGTGTCCCTCACCCAGGCCACGAAGGTGATAAAACTGTGAGATGGCCGTACTTCACCTGCAGGTGCTGCTGCTGGGATAACATTTTTCTCTGTGAAAACAATAAAAACAAGTCTCAGAGGCATTTGTAATTATATTTCTTTCGCTGTGCTTTTCTGTGAACCACAACTCAAGTTGGCATGGCGTTTAATAGACCATTTTCCAAGTCGGACCACTCTGCAAGGTTGATACTAAAGATTCTAAGACAAACGATGGTGAAAGAAAAGCCCAGAAACAGAGCTCCCTGTCCTAAATCACTTGGTGGGGCTGCCGGCATCTGTCATAAATCTAGAATTCGCCTGTTACTTTCTGATAGAAACGGTTTAAAACAAGGGTCCCCAATCCCCGGGCCATGGGCCGGTACCAGTCCCTAACTGGGCCGCACAGCAGGAGGTGAGTGGCAGGCCAGTGAGCTCACAGCCGCTCCCCATCACTCCCATGACCGCCTGAGCCCCGCCTCCTGTCATTATACATTACAATGTGATGATAATAATAATAATAATAATAATAATAACAATAGAAATAAAGTGCACAATAAATACAATGCGCTTAAATGATCTCAGCACCAATCTGCTCCAACCCACCATTCATTCCGTGGAAAAATTTCATAAAACTGGTCCCTGGTGCCATCCGGCACTGTCTGTCACGTGGCCAGAGCTAGGCCAGCATTGTGCGCACGTACCCAAGCAAGGAGACAAGAGTGTCCCCCACATCCGTGTGTTTCCTCACCTTTGGTTGCTGCTCTGTGCAATCATGGCTGTGTGTCTACAAGGGCTGGGACAGGTGCTCCTGCACAGAGGTCCACGTGCGTTTAACAGACCAGAGCCTGAGAGCATGGTTTTGGGGTCACGTTACTGGGGGATTTCCTGTGCAGGTGGAGACGCACACACCATATGCTGCTGATGGCAGCTTCCCTGAACTAACACAGCACAGCTCCTGGGTACCCCTGATCTAACGGGGGGAGGGGGTGTCCCACAAGGCGTGGCTGTCAGCCAGCAGGGGGCTCGCTGGGGAGGAGGCACTGCACCAAAACGAAGACTGTCTCTTCTCTAAACAGGATTGATTGACTTTTATTAAGAACGCCTGGAGCAGTGCTCCCCTGGGTGTTGGGAGGGACACAGGGACAAGAATGGCACTGGGTCCCTCTGCCCCCACCCCCGACCCCCAGGAATGACTCGTGGTCCCCCTCGGTGCTCCTTGCCCAGCCGCCGAGCTGTCACCTGACCTTTGAGAATCTGGCCGTGGGAGAAGTCCCCAGCTGGTGCACTTTTAAAGGCAGGAACTCCGTCTGGCCCAGATGTGCCCTGGATGACCCTGAGGGCCCTGGCCGGGGAAGGGGAGCTCAGGGCGTGGAGCTCGGAGCCCCTTGAGGCCCAGGTGCCCTGCGTGTCACCTGCCAGTACTGTGGGAGCTCCCCTCTGAGGACAAAGTCAGAGACTCTCTTTCTGCCTCGCTGACCAGCCTGGGGCTGAGGACTCAGGCCTCTGCTGTGCTTCTGGGCCACCTGCAGCCACAGAATGGAACGAGAAGCAAGGGTCCCCATACCCCATGAGCCCAGTTCTGATTCTTTCATTTCCACTTCCTCCGGGTAGCTGTTTCACTTTGGGGAGAGGGACAAGTGACTGACTGGTGATAATTTACACTTCCTGCTTTAAATGGAGTCATTCTCGGAGGTCCTATCATGTTCCAATTGACTTTTCTTCCCTGCTATAATGACAGAAGCGACCTCACCTAATGTGGAGATTAATTTTCCGAAATACTGACTGTAATCACCTCCATTGAAGAATCTTGGGCTCCTGGGGGCGCCTGGTTTCTCTCATTCTCCCGACCCTTCCGATACCTGCAGAGACTGGGTGGGGTGGGTGGGGGACTCAACAGGCCTCAGCCGCTCCGCCTGCCAACAGGCTCCCAGGGCCTGTTAGGTGGGGTTCCAGGCTAGGGAGGGCCGGGGGAGGTCGGGGACTGTCTCTCCAGGAGGCCACCTATAAGCAGATGCCACAGGATCAGCAGAAGGTCACGGCCAGAGTAAGAGAGGCAAAGGGCTCAGAGTAGCTGGGACCCTGAGAAGATGGGGTGGCAGAAGCACGTGGAGGGACTCATCCCGCGGCAGGGCTGTCCAGCGTTCTTCCCAGTCAGCTCCGTGTCCTTTCCGCTGCCTGGTTTTGACTTGAGGACCTTCAGGATTAGAGGACTCCAGGGCAGGGGCAGAGCCCAGGTGGCTCGGGGATGTCACCGGCTCCGGGGAGAGGGACGTGGGACACGGACTGAGCACAGGTGTGATGCTGAGCCTGCCCTGGGCCACACACCGTTTGTGGCCACTGGGGCCTCCGAGGATGGTTCAGGCCCAGACTGCGGGGACCAACTCCATGTGGGCCCCCACACCAAAGCTTGGGGGGGAGCAGAATGCCCCCCACCCTGCCTAGAGCCAGCCACCTCCTGGGAAATGTCCCCTGAAGTCATGACCAAGAGCTCCCACCTGTGGCAGGCAGGCTGTGTCCCTTCCTGGTCCCCCAGGTGATGCTCTGTCACATGGGCCCCACCTGGTGTCTCCTGGGAAAAATTACAGAAGGTGCTTCACCGACTGATTTCATTGTTGTTACTTCTTCAATATTTTTAATTCTGTGGTGGATTTTACCATTCTGTGGTTTTAGGAACCATGGGAAATAAATTCATAGGAAAAGAAAGAACTAGATTGTGAAAGCATATGTTGACATTTTATTAGGCAGATAAGAGTTTAAAAAAATTTCCCCATGCAAAATAAAAATAAAAACAAAACAGCACCACCAAAAAGATAAATAAGTGATAGACTCAAAACCGGTAACGTCCATTTTTAATAGCACTTACAATCTGAGGAGTCTGAATTTTAATCCTGAAATTTTAAAAAGAAAATGAAGGATAATAGAGAGGCTGACCAGATGTACTGGTTAAAACGGGACAGAAAACAGTGGTCCTGTCCCGTTTCAAATGGTACGTCTGGTCAGCCTCGTCTCACTGGGCTAAATCCCAGTTTTCTGTCCCCTTCGTGAGTAGACCTCCTGAATTTCAGACTTCAGATGCCTTCTCACTCTGCAAGCAACAGGAAATATTTTAAGTCGGCCTCTGGAGTACACTGATCTGTGACAAGTCATCTCTGTTGAGAGGTTAATTATGTTAAGAATAGAGTGAAAATCTGCTTAGGTAACAATGCGGGAAATATTTGCAAAGGGTATTAATATGTTACCAGGAAAAATAGAATTATTGAGGGAGCACAGAAAGAACTGTCAGCAAAAAGGTTGTGTCTGGGGCAGCTGCATATTTGAATGTGCAAACATTTAAGTTTGGGGGGTGGTGTGACCGTCACAAGAGAAGCGACAAGGGACACGACGCTGATGCAGGTGACAGTGGCTAAGACCGCAGGAACAGGCTTCCGGTGAGGAGTGTACCTCATCTTTTAATAGATCTGGGTCCGAATAGTCCCTTGGGATGCTGGGATGAGTGTCTCAGGTGTTTCCAGCCCCAGGATTTCCATTGTTGGCAGACGACCTGCTAATTGCAGTCATTAGCTATCTTTCTCCCTATTGAATGCCCAATTTTAATTAAACGCGAACACCCATGAGCTCTCGGGTGCATTGGAGTAACATTTAAAAACATCGGCTCTTTCCTATAAAATCATTTATCAGCTCTTTTCTCCCTTTTGGCAGAATCTCTCATCTTCATAACTTTGGTTTGATGAACGGACTTCACAGAATTTTTACTGACTCCCCTCTCAAAGTCAACACCAGTGACCTTGTATTCCCAGGGCAGAGCCTCAGTCTGCTAGGTTCTTAGTATCAGTGATTCCATATTCACAATCTCTCTGCCACCCAACGAGTGTTAACTTTCACCCCCAGACTTTGGCCATCAACCCGTACATACCCAGCCATCGCCTTTTGTAAGTGAAAAAAAAGCAAAAAAGACCACTTAGGCCACCACTGGCCTTTCTCAGTCATATTAAAAATATTTCCAAAGGCTTCAAATGCAACAATGTTTTGAACGAACTAGATGTGTTTTCCAATACAATGCATAAAAAGGGCGCTGGCTTGGGTAGGAATCTCGTTTCTTTATGTCTTCACCTTCCCGTGGACTTGAAAAGTAAGCTCTTTTCATGTAAATTTTTTTCTCCTTCCAAATAGGTTTGCAGTCACAGGGGGAAGGTTAATCTCTGACATAGGTGATAGAAGAGCAAAATATTAACGTGACAGAATACTGAAAGAACACCTTTTTCATCCGTGTCTTCATGGGCTTGGTCACAAACGATGAATGTGTTTGTGCTGGCGTCTGATCTCTGTAATCTTTTCTGTTCTACGGAGCTGAAACTGCTAATAAGATAGTTTTGAAAGTAGCTATCTTATGTGTTTATTTCTGTTGATACCCGGGGTCAGAAGCTAGCTACTTGGGTCTTTAATTTGGGCGATTATGAATTTTTTTTCTCTTTGAGAAGATCTTTTAAAAATAAATTTTAAGTTGATCATTTCAAGCAACTTGAAGTTATTGATAGGAGACTAGAGGTCCCTCACTAACAACAGAAGTTCCCCTGTTTTCTTGTAGCATTTTTCACGGGACTCATAAAAAGAATAATTTTCACGGAGCATTTCTTAGGTGTTTCGGATACACACACACACACACACACACACACACACACACACACACGGATTTTGTTGACAAGCTGTTTTTACGAAAATACCCACCCTGTGTGGCAGCCTTCTGTAACTGATTACTCCACACTTGTGAAAGCAGATCCATGACTGATGGTCATGGATTTCAGGATAAGCATGGCTGTCCATGTAACTTTAGCTTTCACTGATAGTTTTAGGATGTTATCTTATCTTTATCGTAGATTATCGTGTGGCTCAGTGCTTTGTGTGTTAACACCTGTGCCATGCCTGGATGACACATTAGCTTAACCTTGGCTTTTGTGCTCAGCATCCATCATTAAAATCATTCCCATCTGTGATCTCAACCCATATAACCGAATCTCAGTGAAATTCATCAGCAGGGCCACAAGTGGGTTTGTTTTAAAACGCACATGTCTGTTTAACTTCAAGATGAAAAACTGGATTGTGCAGGTCCGTTTCAGAAGTTTCTTATTTAGTGCAAACGTTCTACAGGGAGTAAGTATCTTGTCCTTTTATAATGTTCTAAATGTTGTCAAAATCATGGAACTCCTTTAAGGTCAATTAAAAAACAAACAAAGGTATGTTAGGGGCAGAGTTAAAATTGCGACCTGATTTAAGGATCTGTGCCCTGTTGGGACAACCACCCAACAGGGACAGGAAGCTGTGCTTTTCCCTCTCACGTCGTCCTGTGTGTGTCTCATAAATGTGGTTATGGATCGGATGTAAGAGAGAGACAGAGAGAGAGAGAAGGGAGCGGTGCCTCCGTCTGACACCTCAGATTAGGACAGCTTGTCTGACCCTAGTGTCTCCCAGATCATAACCCATGTCAGTTAACTGAAATAAGGACCGTGTGCTGGTGTGCAGAGATGTCAGGGGTGCAATGATGTGAAAAGCAACTTCCTGCAAACCGTTACCATGGCTACCAAGACACAGACTGTTTCTATAACAGCAGCAAACAGGAGTGCTTTCCGACAAGGGACAAAGGGAAAATAAATCGGGGCTATTGCCCTAGCAACAGGGAGATCTTATGGGTATGGGTAGATTCTGCTTTTCTCCACCTAATAATATAGGTATTAGTCAATAATTTCACAGCAGTAGAATACAGAAAACCCTGGTCCTGATCTACCAACGCCTTGGAGCATAAGACACAGAAATCACAGTCACTGAAAATATCGCCTAGGTCCAGGGCTGATGCTGTGTGTTTGGGGGACTGACACATGGAAGCTAAGGGATTACTGGCTGCTACTAATATTGTCCCCCCCCAACCCCCCTTTTTGCTACAAAATTCAGAGAAAATTCCTTAGTCTCTCAGTACCAAGGACCATGTCAGGGGTGGGTACAAGGTAATGAATAACTGGGCATTAGAGAAGGGGTGGAAATAGGATTAGCTTTAGAATGCACGGTGGGAACCCAAATAGAACATTGCATAGTAAACACCTGACAAAAAAAGAGAGAAATGTACTTGACATAGCGACATGCACATGCTGGTTTAGAGTAAATGCTGGTGAGACAGGAGAGAGGAGAGCAAGCAGAGGCTGAGACCCGAGAGCTGGAAAGACTTGAGGGCTGCTCATGTTCAGTTTGCCACAATGTGTTAAAGACACACATTCACGCACCTATTTATTGAGCATCTACTATGGACCAGGAACTGTTGTGAGTACTCAGAGCGCAGCAGTGATTTCAACAGACAATAACTAAAGAAGGTGTGTGTGTGTGTGTGTGACAAGTGCTATAAAATAAAGCAAGGTGAGCAGGATGAGGGTGAGAGGGTTGCCATTCCAACAATCAGGGTTGGCCTCCTTGATTTGTCAGTATTTGAGGGCGTTCATCACGTCAGTGTCCTGAAGAAGAGTGTCCCAAACCTGTCCCTGCCATCCTAAAATGTAACCAGTATGAAATGACAAGTTTTCTTCCCGCACAGCCGTTTCTTTGATAATAGAAGGCAGGGTCTGGTCAGTCAAATACCACCCGCAGAATTACTGAGTTCACACCCTAAAGTAATACATTTCCGCACCTAGCACAAGCTTGTCTAACCCGTGGCCCCGGATGGCTTTGAATGCGGCCCAACCCAAATTTGTAAGCTTTCTTAAAAGATGACAAAAATTATGCACAGAACTTTTTCTCAGCTCACCAGCTATCATTAATGTGAGTGTATTTTACGTGTGGCCCAGGACAATGTTGCTTCTTCCAATGTGGCCCAGGGATGCCACAAGGTTGGACCCCCCCTGCTCTAACGTAAAGGAAATTATGAAAGATACACTGATCTATAGTGGTCAGCCTTACCTCCTCCTCGCTGTGGGCCTGGCAATCATTCCTTTAACTGTGATGGTGGGGAGGGCTCCCTGAGCTGGTCCAGCCTGGAGATGAGGCATTTCTTTAGGTCAGCCCTATCCTAGTACCCAGTGGTCACAGCAGAGCCCGGCTCTGAGCCCTGAACATGGGCCTGGCTTCTAGTGCTGGGCCTCTGGCCTGCGCCCTGGGCCCAACAGCCTCCCATTGGCTCCCGCATGGGCTCGGGCACCTATCGGCTCCATCAGGACTCTGTCACTGCTTTTGTCTAACTTTCCTTTTTGATTTGGGTTCTGTCACTTGAGAAGACTCTTCAGTGAAAATGGTGATAATGATTTTACATGCTAATTATTAGTAATAATTATTTGCAGCTAATACTTACGGCACTTGTTCTAAGCCAGGCATGGAGAGCTTTTCCTTTAGTCATGTCCTTCCTGCCTTGTAACCTGTTAGGAGGTGGGCCTACTGTCCCACCCACCTCACAGATGTGAGGGTGAGGCTTCCATCGGTCCTGTTGCCTGGGAACCTTGGCCTTGAGGATGTAGGTGTGCATCCCCGCTTGGAATATATTCTCCTGCCTCTTGGCCCCTCCTCACCCTGTATGTGTTTGTCACCACTGAATAATTATGGAGCACCACACTCATAATACAGGGTCCGGCCCGGAATACGACCCTTGTTTTATGAGCCGGTAATCTAGTCCAAATCTTTGATTATAAAATCACAAGCATGTCATGCTGTAACAGCACATGCAAGCTGACTTTACGTGACATTTTAGGTGAAATGTTTCAGCTGCGGTCCATCTTGTGCGGGACATTCACATACAGCGTCCGGCGTTGCTTCTGTCGGACCCTGTATTGACTAATAATAGGGACTAAAATATGGTCATCGCCTGTTAAGCCCAGCACTGTACTAAGTGCTAACAGGGAGGTATGTGGGGGCGGGGGGCGGGGGAGGAATACTGAAACTTTACCAAAGAAAGCAAAGCACACAGAAAATGCACTCATCGAGCCCTCTTCCTGCCCTCTCTTTCAGGAATACCAAATTGACATATTTTTTGCTCAGACCTGGACAGACAGCCGCCTGCGCTTCAATAGCACAATGAAAATACTCACTCTGAACAGCAACATGGTGGGGCTCATATGGGTCCCGGACACCATCTTCCGGAACTCGAAGACGGCGGAGGCTCACTGGGTCACCACCCCCAACCAGCTCCTGCGAATCTGGAATGACGGGAAGATCCTTTACACGCTGAGGTAAGAAAGACGCCGGGGGCACGAGACGCCTGCCGGCCTGCTCTCGGTCCCTCGTCGAAGCGGGAGGGCGGTTTGATTCACTCAGGTTCCACGCTTCCCGTGCCCGTCATGCCATGGCGCGGTACCCGCAAGGTCTGTCCCGATGCCACATGCGTGCAAACAGAGGCGCACACAGGATCGGCCATGAGCGTCAGCTCCCTCTGTCACCAGGCCCATGTCTGCTGGAAGCAGCCTGTGGAAATTGTCTTTAATCTATTTAACCCGCGGGGACGCTCAGCTAGGAAAATAAAGATGTCTTGGCGTGCTAATTAACACATGTAATCATAGCAAATGAACAAATGTAAGCCCGCAAAGGGAAGAGCAAGAGGGTGGCCTCAGTGCCACCCTGATGGAGGTGGCAGCTACCCTGGAATGAGTGCTCCCGGGTGGCCGGGTCCGCGTGATGAGCGAAAGGAACTGTGCCTCAAAGAAGTGAGCGGACCTCCCCAAACCACCAGAGGCAGCTGGTCTCCCCAAATTAACACTGCGCAAAAGCAGCTGCCAAGAGGGACTTGTGTGTGCTGTTGTGCCCCCACCCCCTGAACTGTGATGGTGACTGCCCTTGGCCTTGCCAACTGGGGGACTCTGCTGGGTTCTAGCGGGCTGACCTTGACAATGACCTTGGCTCTCGTGCAGACTCACCATAAACGCGGAGTGCCAGCTGCAGCTGCACAACTTCCCCATGGACGAGCACTCGTGCCCTCTGACCTTCTCCAGCTGTGAGTACCGACCCGGGCGTGAGGCTGTGGGAGGGCACATCTGGCCACCGGCACATGATTCGCCAGAGCGTCACTGCACAACCAGGGGAAACGGGCAGCACCTTGGCCACCGGTCACCTGGGCATTTTCCCGGTGGACTTTATGACAGAGGACCCATGTTACAGGAGCGGGGGCCTGATAAATCTGTGAGCAACTTAGCCATCCCTTATAATACCGAAGGGGTCAGAAATGGGTGAACACCTGACGTACCAAACTCCCTTGTGCTGATAAGACATTTCGCATGTTATTTGGCAGTATCCAGAATTTATTTGTGATAATTTGGGGTTTAATATCATCTTCAAGCAAGGTAATCTGTCTCCAAATAGAAAGGTAAACATTTTATTTAAATATACTTATATTCATCTCATTGCACTATTATAAATGTAATTTTTCATAGTATGTTCTTGCAGTGATTTACTTATGCTTGCTATTATACCTAACAACTAATCATTTACGTATCCTTAAAGACAACATGTAATGCATACAAGGATACATATAAAAGGAAATATCAAATGTATATGCTTGTTTATAAAATAAGATTAACTAAAGGTCAATATGGAAATGTTTCTGTAGAGTTTATGATGGTTCATTTTAGATGAACTCATCACAAGTACTTAAGTATAACTCATAAGAATTCAGTTAACTTTATTGGCTTTCTTTAAAATTGCACATTTTAAAGAACAAAGGTGGTGCAGTCTCAGGCAGAAGGTTTTGTGGCTTTCTTTACTGGGCATTATAGTGACAAGAAAAAAAATCAAATAAGGGATGGATGCATTTTACGTTTTATTTTAGGTTCAGGACAAGAAAAGACAAGATAGAAAGCAACATTTCACTGATCCAGATTGGATAAAAATATTCTTATGTATTAGATTAGTTTAGTAAATTGAATCCAAACTTAATACACCTCCAAAACACAAAAGAAAACATTAGATTTTCAAAGTCTAGGAAGTAGGTGGCCAGGTCTGTAAACATCTGGTAACCTCCCTGTAGATTTATTTACGTTTGTTGTTTTCTATTCGTGTAATTCCCTTGAAAGGTTATGGAATAATTCAAAGCATCTAGTTTTTTGTGAGTTGGTTTGGTGTATACCTATATAATTTTTCCTGGTGATTTATTCTCTTCGCTGTTTATTAGTCTTCTCGGTGAGTTCAGTTCAGCTGTCCTGGTTCTTCCAATGGTCTGATATGCTATTAACTCATCTACTGAACTTACAATTTCATTCATAGACATCCTCTTTGTTGCTTTTTGTTCTCATTTTCTACACGATTTTAACAGCCTCTTATTTCTTCAAATTTTCAATGCCACCTTCTTCTGTTTATTTATCTTTCCTGAACACTCTAATACCGTTGTGGGAGCAATGTGCAGAATTTACTGGTTCATTTTCCTCCGTTTCAAGGTCATCTGTTTACTTTTCTGTCCAGCAATTTGTAAAGCTGAGCTCATGCTTCGTGGAAACTTCCGTGGGATTTCTTGGAGACTTATATTTAAGGAAGCTTCTTCTGAAGAGGGTGTACTCTGCCTTGCCTGGTGTTGCTGTCACTTTAAATCAAAGTTGAGGTCTGGGTTTCTGGGCCACACAGATGGTGGGAAATTTAGCCGTCTGTCTTTGTCGTTCTAGGCTGTGGTTTTGTATCTTGGGAGGGACATTTTTGTGCTCTTATGTTCTCCCCAAAGCTAAGCAGGGAATATCCTTAATAATGAGAGTTTCTCCTGAGCCTACTAGCTGAGGCTTTCCCCTTTTCCTGCAGAAACACCCCAAGCGTCCCTCGACAGAGGAATGAATAAGCAGAATGCGCTCTATCCATACAAGGGGATATCATTCTGACACAGGCTACAACGTGGATGAACGAACCTTGAGGACATTATGCTGAGTGAAATAAGCCAGTCACAGAAGGACAAATCAGAATTGTAAAGACGGAAAGGGGAATGGTGGTGGCCAGGGGCTGGCGGGGTCGCCAGGGGGTTGTTGTTTAATGAGCACAGATTTTACTTTTCTGGAGATGCGTGGTGGCGATATTCCGTATAATTACTGAACTTAAATGTGGGCGGCTGCTTACTACCATCAAGCTTGTGGTCACGCTTCTTATTACGCCCTTACAAGGAAAGAAACTTCCATGTGGCAACCAGAGTCGGTCGTTGAAATTGGACTCGTTGGAATGTGGGCTCTTTGGGCAATAGCAAATGTAGAGTTAAAACTTTTGGGAGGTAAAGACTCTGCTGGCCGAGTAAACACAGCAGTGAGCTGGGTTCAGCCCATCGGTAGCGGCACCATCGCTGCACTAATTAGTCTTCCTGTGCCGTCCTTTGCTTTCCAACTGCACGAACGATTCCTCTGAGAAGACTGTCATCACTTTATTTCCAGAAGTTTCCATTTTCAGGTTGACACTTCTTGTTCTTTTTTTTTTTTTTTTTTTTTTTTTTTTTTTTTTTTTTTTTTTTTTTTTTTTTTTTTTTTTTTTTTTTTTTTTTTTTTTTTTTTTTTTTTTTTTTTTTTTTTTTTTTTTTTTTTTTTTTTTTTTTGCCATATCTCTTAGATCAACTGTGTCCCTTAAAAATATAGCACGAACTACCACAGGTGTCCTTTTAAATTTTCTTAGAGTCACACTTTAAAAAGCTAAAAGGAGAAGTGAAGTTAACTTTCTTACTCCATTTAAAACCACAGCTGGTCCAAAGTGGGGTCCTGATAGTGTGTCATCAATAAGAAAATTAGTGGGGAGAAATTTGAAGCATAGTTTCAGACTGAGTCTTTGGCAGCCCATTTTTTTAGGTGAACAGCACTGTTTAATTTGGGGTGGCCACATTTCAGGGGCTCGGTCGCTTACCCAGGCTCATGGGTAACTAGGCACACCCTTAGCCTCTCCCAGAGATCTTCACGCCGGCTACTCCTCTCCTTTAAAACGTGTTTTGTTGGATATCAGTAACGTTGCTGGTTTCTCTCTTTCCCCAGATGTTGCTCCCTCTTGATTTTTTGATGCATGCTCTGCACACTGTGGGCTCTCCATTCTAGATCTGAAAGCCAAGCGTGCGGTTGGTCTTGGTTAATTTTAAAAGTCCTGGTGTTCCCAGAGAAACCCAGCCTGCTTATTGCACTCATACGTGCCCGCCTGCGAACGGTATCTCGTGGCCGGTTGACTTTTATCCTCTTCGAGCAGGAGGCCGCTCTTGCTTAGCCTCATGACCATCAGGCTCCAGCAGCATCTGAGCGGTCACACAGAGCCACAGACAAAACCAGGAAGGTTTATGTTTAGGGGCCAGGGACAGCTCCTTGCTCCCCGTGTGTGCCCCATGCAGCGCATGGCGCCAACGTATTTGATTCTGAAGCCTCGTTGATGTGACCTGCAGAGCGGACCAAGTGCTCTTGGCTCCTCCAAGTGCTTCCTAACAGCTCTGTGTCTTTAAAGATGCCGAATCCAAGTGGTTTCTTTCCTGCCTGCTGCCCGGGTGCGTTAACAACAACCCTTCTGCCAAGCGGAGCAGCCATCCTGCCAGAGGGCGCCTCTCCCTTGCTGTCGGCTTTGGCAGGAAAGGAGCTACTCAGCCCTTTGAAAGTCCATTCTCTTTTCTGGAGGAGTTAATCACCAAATAGCACATGCTATGAAATGCCAGCAGTGGCCCCGTGTCCTCTGAAGCAATTGTTGCAGGGGGTTGGGGGTTAGATTTCCAAAAGGAACCCATCGTCCGAGTGATTGAGAGTGATGACTAATTTTACGGCAGCTTTGCCGGGCTTAGGGAGGCCGGCTGGCTGGTGAGACATTGTTTTGGGGGGGTGTGAAGGTGCCTTCGGAAGAAATTAGCATTTGAATCCATAAACTGAGTACAGCCGATGGACCTCATTCAGTCTGCCAAGGGCCTACACAGAACAAAAACAGAGGCAAGAGGAGGCGGTTGCTTGTGTGTGTGTGTGTGTGTGTGTGAGCTGGGATGTCCGTCTTTTCCAGCCCTGGGACATTCATCCTGCCGGTGCTCAGGTCGAGACTTCCACCATCAGCCCCCCTCAGTTCGTGGGCTCTGGGGTACGGGCTGAATTACACCACCAGTTTTCCCGGGTTTTCAGCTTACAAATGACAAATCATGGGACTTCGCAGCCTCCGTAATTGAGAGCACCAATTCCTGTAATAGATCTCCTCTTACAGCTCTCTCTCTCTCTCTCTCTCTCTCTCTCTCTCTCTCTCTCTCTCTGTCTCCACGCCTATATCTATATCCTGCCGGCTCTGCTTCTCTGGGGGACCCTGACTGATACAGGGAGGGATGTTCCAGCCTCCCAGGTAATCAGAGGTGTGGAGGGACGTTCCCGGCCTCCCTCGTAACAGTGATGGGGACTCCAGGGTCCCCAAAGCTCCAGCATCTGCTTGAATCCCACTGCTTTGGATGCAGCTGGAGGGACCTTCGTGGCCTGTGTGGGACACACAGCGGGGGCCAGCAGCCCAGACCTGTGTGTGAGCATCGAGATGGCACCTCGGAAACCGGGGTGGCACAAGGCAGTCCTGAGAACTCGGCTGCCTTCCCTCCTTGCTTGCTCCGCACTCCTCTAGGAGCTGGACCCTCACCTGCCTGCCGGTCACCTCCCCAAACTCCTGCATCTCTGGCATCCCCCTGACTGTAAACACATACACTTTGGGGATAGGGGGGTGCCCACAGCAGCCGGTCATGGCTGTGGATGCATCTGCAATGACAGTGATGACGTCCTTGGTAGCGGGGAAGGGGCGCTAGGAGCTTCCCTGTCACCCTCCACATTACTGTGGTGGAAACTTATGAAACATGGCCGCCGCGTGACAGCCCTGACCATGCCGTCCAGTCCTGAAGGCGTCGTGTTTTCACTGTGGCTTTAGGTAAAGTGTGTTGTCCAGGGAGGTCAAGGGCATGGGCACGGCAGAACGAAGAACACCCACCTGCAAGGCAGGACCTGTGACCTAAAGGCCATGCTCTTCTATTTCTTCCTCTTTTTATTTTGTTTTTTTTTTCTCCTTTTTCCCACTGTCTCAAAATGATATCCTGCCACCTTTATCTGGGTTTTTAAAACCATCTCATTGAGGTATGACTGCCATGTAAAAAGCTGAACACGTTTAATGTCTACACCTCGGTGAATTTGGGGATAAGAATATGCCTGTGACACCATCATCGTCATCAAGTTCATAAGCAGCATCGCCTCCCACAGTTTCCTCCTGCACCCTTTAGTAGTAGTATTATTTCATTTCGTGGCGACCACACTTAGCGAAAGACGCACCCTGTTGGCACGCTTTGAGGACACAGTGCGGTACCGTTAGCTGTGGGTCCAGCACTGTGTAGCGAGTCTCTGGAGCTTACTTACCGTGGCTGAAACCTCACCCCATCCCCCCTCCTCTCAGCCCCTGGCAGGCACCACTCTGCTCTCTGTGTGTTTGACTCTTCACGATGCCACACGCAATGCGATCGTGCAGTGTTTGTTTTTCTCCGTCTGGCTTCTCCCACTCAGCACGATGCCCTCAAGGTCCATCTGTGTTGCTGCAGATGGCCGGGTTTCCTTCTTTCTATAGCTGAGTAATAGTCCATTATATGCAAGTGTGTGTCTAGTAATATAGACACATGCATGTGCACACACAGTAGTGACAATGAAGCTGCATCTGGCACTTGAATCACCCCAAAACCAACACCCCCCCACACCCACCCCACCGTCCACGGAAAAATTGTCTTCCACAAAACCGGTCCCTGGTGCCAACAAGGTTGGGGACCGCTGGTTGATGCTGCAAAGTCCCTGAAGCACCTTGCCGTGGGGGAGGCATCAGCACGCCGACAGCACTACGGACCCACACCCACACCTTCACCCCACCGTTGGCCACCGTTTCCCACATCAGCCCCCAGACCACAATGGCTGATGTCAGCACCATGGCCAGCAGCTGCCCCGCCCAAGCCCACACCCCTCTGAAGGAGCCGCCCAGCGTCCCCAGTGCTACCGACGACGTGCTCACTCATCAAAGGCAAGTGCGGCACCGATAGCAAGGTCAATAGCAAGGTCAGAACCCCTTCCTATTTCTCACATTTTTGCCGGAAGAACGATTGACGTCAGTGAAGACGGAACTGAACTGGGTGTGTAACTGCAAGGCCCTCACCTCCTCGGTTTCTCGTAGACAGATCTTTCCTGCCTCCCACCCCATCGATCATGGGGCACACGGCCTGCAAAGCCGGCCCGGCCACGAGGACGCCGTGCGCACGCCGCTCAGAGTCCCACTCCGTGTTTCCGGTACAGCGTTTTCTTTTCGAAAACTAGTGCTTGGTGACAGATATTGGACGACACCGGCATTTCAGCCCTAGGGTACATTTTGGAGGGGTACCAGGGCTGGCTGGCTGGGACGCTGTACTCAGAAACGAATAGAAAGGCTTCCAGGTGCCAAATGGTTCTTTAAACACCAAAGGGTCCCTGGGTTACCAACCCACTGTAGCGTTTCCCCTCCAGTCGGGATCTGTGGTCTGTTTTGTTTTGTTTGCTTGTGTGATTTTCTGGAAGAAATTTAATCAGTGTGAGGGGATTGAGGGGAGACATTTAATGGGTCACTGTCATTTTTTTTTTTAATGGAAAATACGTGATTTGCCTTTTCAACTTTGCCCCCATCCAAAGTCTTGAAAGTAAGCATTATTTTGGAGCGGAGAAAGAGTAAAATCTCTAGCGTCTTTGTGTGTATTTGTTGTTGTTTTGTATAATGCAATGTTTGTATAAAATAACATTTGTTGCTTTGTATAAAGTAATGTTTGTTACTTTGTATAAAGTAACATTTGAGAAACATTTTTCAATCTTAAAAATAAACTGTGGACGCGCTGAGTGTCAGGGAGGCCCTGGGCCATCGCCCCACCTCAGACCTACTTGCAGGTGGGACAGGGGTGGGGGCCATAGCTCAGCGCTGGAACCTGGGATCCTCAGTTTCCCTCTGACACTTACACGGGTGCATCTAGCGCGAGCCTTAAAACCATCAGCCCGAGGGACCCTTACGGTGACACTGGGAGGCCCCGTGTCCTCAACACCTTCCATAGCTCTGGAAATGCAGTGTGCACGGGGGACATATGTCATCTGCCCTAGCACCCTGGGGAGGAGCCCTTGAATCGGTACTCTTGATTATTACTATTACTATAACTGTTACGTTGATTGTTATTGGAAGAGGCTAGTCAGAGCCAAGAGAAATACTCAGGCTAGAACAGGAGAGGTGTTTTGCTGCAGCGTGGCTCTCTGCCCAGCAAACTATTTAAGGTGGAAAAAACACTCTAACAGAAAAGAACACACATTGCTCTTCATCTCTGACACCTGTGCCAGCTCTACCCCTGCTGGAAATGTCACTGCTGTCATGGCAGTGTTACAGACGTGCAAGAACATGCCTTGATTTTCAGAGTTGTAAAAGGCAACGCTCCAGTGGTTAACTCGGAAGAGGTGTCGATCGAGTTAGGGAATCTCCGCATCAGCGTGTCTGGGTCCGGCGGCTGCAGTTAAAGCCGTACTCCAAGGGCATGTCTGGGCGTCCCCCTGGGGTGACACCACCCCCAGCACCAAGCAGCGACCAGAAACCAGTGACCATCCCTGTTCTGTGTATGACTTTCCTTTCAGGGTGCAATAGCACACATCCTGACCCACCTTCCCACCAACCAGCCCTTTTTTAGAGACAAGAAAACTGAGTCCCAGAGAAAGAGTCGACTGAGTCAACTCAGCGGTCCTACAAACAGAGTATCTGAGTCATCTTTCTTCCTCAATTTATTTATAAAGAAACCTCAAATTGGTTTATCCAGGAAAAGCAATCAATCAATCAAGGGAGGGAGGTGACATTGTCTCGTATTTGGGTGCTTGGGCAGAGGCTGCCTCAGATGACGTTTCCTTAATAAGCTTCATACCTTGGCCATGTGAGCTGGTGACTTGTGATTCCCAGAGAGGAGGCTAGCTGTGAAGGCCAATGCAAATACGTTTTGCTGTTTCCTGTGTATCGAACAGAGCCCCTCCGGTCACCTGTTCTTCTAAAGAATGTTCATGAAGGCAGTCCCGTCGTGAAAAGTTAACATCAGACAAAACGGTGTCTGAAACGTTCTCTCGATGGAGCTGTGTTGAATTGTGAACATTTGAAAAGCTGTGTGATTTTTGTGTGTATTTTTATTTTTCGGTTACAGTTTTTCGGTATTATTTTATGTTGACGTCAGGCGTACAGCAGAGCAGTTAGACATTTACATACTTTGCAAAGTGATTTCCCCCCCAGTAAACCTGGTACCCACCTGGCACGATACGTAGTTATCACAATATTACTGACTTGGAGTTCCCTGGTGGTGTAGTGGCTAAGGCTTCGGCGCTGGCGCTATCAACGCTGCGGCCTGGGTTCGATTCCCAGTCAGGGAGCTACCCACATACCAAAAAGCAAAACAAAACAATATTATTGACTAGATTCCCTATGCTGTGCTTTCGCCCCCATGACTATTTTGTAACTGCCTCATTTTCTGTTTACCTGCAAATCTTTATTTCTCATTTTTTTTCTGTCATACAATTTTTAACTCACTTTTTTTTTTTTTACTTTGAGGTAATTGTAGATTCACATGCACTTGTGAAAAATAATGTAGAGTTTCCATGTCCCCTTTCCCCGAATAGTGACCTCTCACAAAAAAAGAAAAAGAAAGAAAAAAGCCACTACAATTCCAAAACCAGGATCCCGCGTGCTGCCTTTATGGCTGCATTCACTCCCCTTCTGTCCCGAACCCCTGGCAACCACTCATTTGTCCCCTACGTCCGTAATTTTGTCATTTCAAGGTCACACAAACGGTCTCACACAGCACGCAACCTCTTCCGCCCGGCTTTCTTACAGTCAGCAAACTCTGAGATTCATCCACGTTGTCGCATGGCTGTGCTCTCTTAGTAACGAGATCGTGTCTCCGTGGGATTATCCATTCCCATAACATAAATCAGTGAACTCAGCAGATGAATTTGAGGTGGGGGGGCACGTGAGAAGGGGAAGAGAGGGAGTGGGCATTTGGGGTCGTTTGCTGAGTGCTGACCCAAGAGGGTCCACGGTACCCCCTGCTGTGTCAGCTCCTTCGCTTCCTCGAGCTCAGCTGACCTGGATGTGGGGTCATAAATCACTGCCTTAAAGGAAAAGGCAGATAGGACTTCTCTTAGGGGAGTGGGAATTAAAGTGTTCCTTTTTTTTATTTCAATATTTATCACTCGAAATTCAATCTTGCATGTCTAGTTACAAATGATACATTTGCTTTTGGAAAAAAAAATCTCACAGTAGGATGATCCTTCTTTGTTTTCTGTTTATTGCAAGTCACTGTGGAAAAATGAATATAATTAATTGTAGTTAACTTTAGTGTTTTACCTGAATTTGTCTTGTATTATTCCTTTCAAGTCAAAGCAGCCAAACAAACTGAAAAGACGCATAAATCCTTGCAGGGCAAACAACAAATGAAGCAATGAATTGATGATAAATCATAACATCCATTTTAGCAGGTTAGAAAAATTGTCTTGCAGAGACTAATGTACACGTACGGAAAATTTGCATTTACGATAATTCATATGTGAAGTATTGTCAGTGGAGTAATTATAAGTCTGCCATATCATTTTAGGTTAATCCTGCACACCTCAAAGTTGTTATTAATTCAGGCAAAAAATAAATAGGGGACGATCTCAACTGGAATTAATAAGGTCAGTCGGGGACGGCCATTTTTACCTAGTTCAGAGATATTCTAGAAGAATTTCCAATTAGTATAAGAAATGCATAGTTGTGGGAAAATTAGTATTTTTTTTGTCAAAGAAAAAGCAGTTATCGTGGGTGCTAACATTAGACATGAGCTGTCACCTGCTCTGCTTAATGTGGGAAAACCTTAATCACCTTCAGGCTGTGGCTAGGGTTTGAATCACATGTCAGCAGACACTCGAAATGCACACGTTTGCATGCCATGGGGCCCTTAGCGGAAAGGAAATGCACCCAGATCAGTTTCTAAGTTGTAGTTGATGTTAAGACGGAGAGTTACAGCCGCAGCCGGGGGTCTATGAGTCCCAGCGACTGAAGCTTGCGGACGGAATAAAATGATTCCTTCCTCCAGTGCTGTGACTTTGCACTTCACGCCTCGAAAAGATGTCCCTTTTCATGTGCCTCGCTTTTCTCCCAAATACTTTCAGTCACTTCATGTGCGTGTGTAGGAGGGCTAATCTGAAGAAAGCCCCCACCAGGCCTCTCTCAGGTCCGATTAATTGTAAGAAAGTAAATTTACACGGGTGATGTGGGCAGGGGCGGAATATTTCCCGTGGACATATTCGGGCTCCGAATCTCTCTTCTTATTCCTCGTAAGGGAAGGCCCGGTGGGACTCGGCGACTGAGCCAAATTTTTATCCTCAAGCTGTTTCCAGTTTCTGGAACACGTATGTGTAATGGTTTTGAACAGAAACAAAACAAACATTTACAGGTCGGCGGCTGAGGGGAAAAGCCTTGAGAAGGTGGGGACGGAGGAAGTGGAGGGTTTGTCTCATCCCGTGGACATCGTGAGTCCGCTGGCCTGTCCTCTGGGCCGTGGGCCGCCCGGTGGCCCTGACTCAGCCGTCCACCACCACGGAAGCAGCACTCTCGTGAGCAGCCATGTCCCACCTCAGAGCCTGGGCACCTGCTGTCCCCCAGGGGCTGACGGTCCCCGCCAACCTTCCCTTTGTGTCCGTGTCATTTTCCTGCCCGTGTCTTTCAGACGCTCGTCCAGCTGAATTCTTTCGTCCCTGTTCTTTGGAAATAGGTCCCAGAGTGGTCAAAAAACAAGGGACATTCCCTTTCCCGAAACGTACATCCTCCGAGGTCTCGTCACAGCTGCTGCCTGCAGAGAAATACTGGATGTGACGCCACTGTGTTTGATAAAACCACAGCCCAGCCGTTTACTAGACTTCTCTAGAGCACCGTTTCCCACCGGGATGGGGTGCTGTCGGCCCCGGGAACTCCTGGAAATGTGGGCAGACCCAAATCTAGCAGGTAGAGGCCAGGAAGGCTGCAAAATCCCCCAACATTGGGATTTCTGTACCCATCAGAAACCACCTCTGCTGACATTCGCCCCCATATCATTTCAGTGGCCTTCAGTTGATGGATGGCTCCCAAATCCACCCCTCTGGCCCCACTGATGTCCCTCCCCCAGCGGCAAAGCTTGGGCTGGAGGGAGTGGTGGGGCTGGGGGTTCCACCTGTAAGTCACCCCTCTCCTCCTCACACAAGCCCAGCCCTCCAAGTCCACAGGCTCGGGGCCATCGTGAGGTCTCTGCTGTCTCCTTTCTTGCCATTGATGCCCACGTCGTTTATCACAAATATCCGCCATCTCTTCTTGGGTCTCTCCGCCCTTCCTCCATGTCCATTTCCCAGCAGAGTCTTCCTTGAGCACTTGTTCACTACAGCTACTGCCACCGTCTCCCGTGTCCCGTCCCGTGCCCAGTGGTGTCTTCTTCCGCTCCGAGGCGTCAGGCCCCGCTTGTCACCGGAGGGGCTGGGGGGCCGGCCAGGTTTGACAAGCAGCCGTCACGGGCAAATGCCTGTGGCCCCGTTTCCCAGCTGTCTGCACCCGGAGCCTCGGCTTTCGTGACAGACACAGGCCATGCGACCCCCTGGGAGGCGGGAGAGAGGGAGGGTCTTCGCCCTCAGGCACGGGCACTCAGCTTGTCGCCTCGCTGCGCACAGTCCCGTGGGTCTCAGCAGAGGTGACACGCTTGCCTCCTCTGCCAACTGGCCGTCTTTCTCTCCCCGAGGGACGTTCCATGGCCCTTGTCCATGATCAGACTTCAGGTCACAGCCGTGGGTCCCCTCGCGACACCCTCTTCCTGGCACGTTCTGCAGCGGCAGCGTTCCCCTGAAACGAAGCAGTGTCAGTAGCTAGAGGTGACAACTCGTGAAGGGAAAGGCCTTCAGTGGCTGGGGAGAACACGCATGGTGGTGGCACCGCCCGTTGCTGATGCCTAGGGAGGCCCCCCAAAGCCCTCCTGCTGCCCCACGTCCTGGCCTCACTGTACCGCCCTCCTTCGACGGAGGGCAGCGGCTTCCACGCTTGGCCTACGTGAGTTCGAATCCCACCTCTGCCCGGCTTCTCTGACTCCTCTCTCGTCTATGAAATGTGCTAAAAAAGCACCTGGCCCCTGGATGTCCGCTCCGAGCTCAGCTGAGGCCATATGACACGGTGCCGATGTCTTGGCACGATGGCCAAGGCCCCAAACACCACGGGAGAAGGCTCGGCACACGAGGAAAACCCAAGTCCTTTGGGCCTGAGGGCGATGCTTTGGCCCCAAGTAAATACCTCGCTTGTGAGCAAAAGCGACTTTCTCGCCTACAAAGCGCTGCACACTCACAGCACACGTGGAGGATGTGTGGCTGCCCCCACCCCACCGAGGGACATGGAGGGTGGGGACACTCTGAGCCCACCGTGGGCTCCGATGTGGGACACGTCCAGCCACGCTGGTGGAGCCCCAGGTGGTGCTGTCGCTAGTGGGTTTGCTCTGACCTGGGGAGGGGCAGCCCCCTCGGACCAGGAGCTCATCCACCACAGTGAGGGGGCGTCACCTACAGCAAGAAGGGAACTCCCGGCCCGGCCACTGGGATGCAGTGAGTACACCAGCTTCCAGTCCCTTCCGCCTCCCACAGAGGGGGCCCCTGGAAGTCCCAGGTCCCCAGCACATTTTCAGACAGCAGTACATGAAGGGATAAGGAAGTAAACACACACAAAAAAACGATCACTTTTTACTGGTTTTTTTTTTACCTAAAAGACAACATTTCCCCTTGTTGGACCTAGAGGGAAAACCCTCCAGAACAATTATGGCACACATCGCAGCAGTCTTTAAGTTTATTGCACCATCAATTTATGTTTTTTTTAAAAAAAAAGAAAAGAAAAGAAACCGAACCGTGCAAGTCGGAACCAGGGCGGGGATGTCAGGCTCAGGAAGGGGTTGCTATGACAACCCAGGGCTGTTTCCGGAAGCGCGCTGCAGCTCAGGGCCAGCCCCAGCGGGCGGTGCAGGGGGCTTTCCGACCCGCACGCACAGGTACCGCCCCTCTGCTCATGCACACCTCCCACCACGTTCTCCCTGGTGTCTCGCCAGCACCTCCGTCTGTGTCCTCGGACGTGAGCAAGTGGCTCAGGTCAGCCCAGACCTGGTTTGCCTCCAGCCTAAACGCAAGTTCGTCCTTGTCACCCAGCTGGGGACTCACAGAGCCTCTCATGCCTCCGGGGGTCCTGCTGCGTAGCCACCGTCTGCTTCTCAGAACCACTGAGCTCTAAACACCCCCTCGCGCTTAGGCCTGTCGACACGTTGACCTTGGCTGCTTCTAACTTGCGTGTTTCCCTTCTGTACCATATTCTCTTTGAGCTTCCCAGGGTCTAGTCTGCTCTTTCTGTTAAGCTTATGAATACCACGAAGTAATGGTTCCACGTGGCCTCCTCCGCAACCTGCCTTTTCCCCCTCACCTGCCTGGCCGAGTTGTTAGCACTTTTAAGGGGGCAGAACAGATCGCTGTCACCAAGGGACGGAACCTGCAGGTATGTCCTCATGAGCAAGGCAGCCAAACCCGTAGAAGAGTAATTCAGACATTCAGTAGCTCCTCTGGAGCCAAGTGCGTAGGCAACTCTGTCTGGTCCACTTACACAGAAAGCCCGTTCCGTTATTATTTGTGCTAACGGGGAAAAGGCAGAGGGGAGACGGCTGGCACAGAGGCAGCGAGAGTTCACTGTCGTGTGACGCCTGTGTGACAGACGAGGGGCTTCGATCGCCGGTGTTTAGAATCGCTACGTGTCATGTTGCCTTCCTGACAAATTGGTTGGAGAGTCGCTGACACAAATGTACGAATGACTTGAATAACCAAGTTTCCCTGTTATATTTCCAACATGCCACGAGTCATACATTTGAAGTGTTTGATGTAAAAAAAAATCTTGATGATAATCTGTTTTCCAGGTAACTTAAACACTGGGGGTGTTGCCGTTCTGGAGAGGGTAGCAAGTGCAGTGTGCTGCCCTTGACAGCCTTCGTTTTCAGGAAAGAAATAATCCTCTGCTTCAGCCTGATGCTTCTGGAGATGGTGGAGTCCCGCGCGTCCCACTTGTGTTAGAACATGCTTCCTCTCGTGTCCTCTCGGCAATCTTCCCACCAGCCTTCCAGTCAGATTACCCAGGTAATGGGAAAGCCCAGGATTAAAAAAATAATAATAATAAAACAAGTAAGAGCGATCGCCCCAAAGGAACGAAGACAGGAAAAAGAAAAGGTGCTATTCAAACGAGTGTCATAAATCCAGAAAAGACGCACCGCTCCGTGCCTTCAGGGATGGTGCTGAGGCTCTGGTTTGCATGTTGGATCCCAACCTGTGTTCTACTTGTTTCTACTTGGTTCTACTTTAATTTTTAAAATATGACTTATTCTCGAACAGCCTTCATCCCGGCCTTCTCCTGAGCGATGGTGGCCTTCCAGGGGACTGGTTCCCCGATGGACACGTGAAGGCACACCACTCATCACCACACAGTCAGCCGTCAACACCAAGCACCTCATCTCTGTTCTCAGTGTTCGGGAGCCAAGAAGATCCACACGTTAAATTAGCCTCGAGGAATGAGGAATAACTTTCAAAGAGGAAGAAAAGAATCGATACTATGTCTAACCCCTCGACAGTCTCCACCCCATGTCCATTGTTCAGGAAATGTTCTGGAAAAGAAAACTTGTCCAAAGGTTTAGCCCATGCAGGTGTCCACCTAAAACTAAAAGGCCTTTCAAAGGCAGAAGCAACAGGCATTGACACAGGGTGGGCAAGAAGTTCGTGGAGCAGGGGGTTATTGGGTTCATCACGATGAGCCTGAGTCAAAGCAGGAGTCCCTGCAGTGGCATGGAAAGGGCACGCCACCCCCTGAAGTTCAAGGTGTCGTAATCAGCTAGAAAAACCTCGGCCGCTGTTTTTGGGGACACGGAGGGTACCCTAGGGATCACTTACCCAGATAAGGGTGTCACAATAACTGGAGAATCCTTTTCCAGTCTGCTGAAACAGATAAAAGAATCTGTGAAAGAGAAAAGAAGAGGAAGACGGACCAAAGGGGAGCTGCTTTTGCTGGACAACGCGCTGTGCACAGAGCAATGGAGCATTGGCTGCTCCTCACGACTGTGGCCTCCAAACGTTAAACCCTCCCTACAGTCCAGACCTGGCTCGTCTGATTGTAATTTCCTCCCAAATATGAAAAAAACACCTTCAAGGGAAGAAATTTACTGAGGAAAAGATTAAAACTGAAGTTTGAGGGCAAAAACACATCTTTTTTTTTTTTGAGGGCATAAATAAACTTATTGAAAGATCTGAAAAGTGTATTAGGGTTAAGGGTGAGTATATTGAAAAAGGAAAAATAATGACTAGTTGCTTTTTTTTTAACCCTTCTTCCCCTTCATTCTGCAAATTTCTTGACCACCCCTCGTATGTGAGCCCAGTAACAACAGCTATTCCGGAAGCACTGGTTCAGGCAGGAGCCCGGTGCTCCGATTAGCAGACCAAAGCACGGGGCATCTGCGAGAAGGGGAAGGGGACAGTTACAAGCATAGAAGGAAGACGTTTCTACAGGTGCAGGAAAGCTAACAGAGCAACGCTAACTCTAAACAACGGTTTTCATGTTCAGGCCGGTAGCCGTCAGCCTGGTACTCGTGACATCTGCGTCCTTGTTCTCTTTGCAAATGGTTCTTGGGGGCACAAGGTTGCCCTTGGCCCAGTCCAAAGGTGACTTTTGCCCTGTTTTAATACCCCAAAGGTTTGAGGCGTTGGGCACGCCAGGTGGTGCCTCTGGGATGCAGCTCCATTTATATTATTTTTTTTGACACAGGATTCTACGAGCCAGAAGTCCACGTCAGGCAGCCAAATACCCCCAGTGTCGGGTGTTTGCGGACACGGAGACGCTCAGCTCGTCAGCATCGCCCTCTCTCAGTGGCCTTTCTTGGCCTTATCTTCTCTCTTTTGAGGCATTAAGTGCCCAACGTGAGAATCAAAAAGTGACAGAAATCAGAGACTTAAAGAGGTGCACATACATAAGTTTAGCCCTGACTTGGAGGGTCTACAGACCACCCTCAGGTTTCTTATAAGCAAAGGACATGAAGTGAGAGCACTGGGGTCAGCACGGGCCTCTGAGTCCCCCCCCCCACCCCCAATCCAGGGCCACAACCAACTCCAGGGGCCTGGGCAATGTCTGCCCAAGGGAGCCCATTGGAATCTAGGAGACACAAAGCCTGGCCCCCCCAGCAATAAAACAGTGTGCACAGCAGTCTTGATGTTTGTGCATAGCCCTGCGGACAGGGACAGGCTGTCGCGCTGAGGTGCTCTGCCGCAGGTGCACAAAGCTCATCCATCACTGTCATGCGAGCCCCCACAGAGCCCCATTTCAGGGCTTGGCAAAGCCCCAGGCTTCCCTTCAGGCTTCCTTGGAGACGCAGAAATCCTAGGCAACCAACCTGCTGGGTTAACGCTTTCCCTCAACTTGTGTTCTCCCACCGAGGGGCTGGCCAATCGGTTAACGCCAGGTTCCCGGATGTGGCAGGAGGGCAGCAAGTATGTGAACTCCCCGTTGCAGCAGCTGAGGTTTTGAGTGAGGGGTTTTCTTGTCTGTTTTCTTATCTGTGCAGCAGCTAGTGGGTGGAGTTGGTGGTGTTAAAGGGGCACATGAAGCCCTCAGCATAAAGCTAGATAGAGTCTTAGGCCAACCATTGATGCACCCTCCTACAATAAGGGATGAACCTGGCCCAGCGGGAGCCCTGACCTTTGCCCCCAGCCCCTCTAGGATGTTGTACTTGGTAAGAGTGTCTTTGTTTACCTGGGAGCCCTGGGCCACTCAGTATCAGCCTGACCTCTGGAGGGTGTGGGGACCAAGAGCAGTCATGTTAGCACTCACCTACATCCCAGGGGAGCCCCCTGGTTGGCAGTGCCCCCGACAACATCACACATCTTCGCTGGGAGCAGCCAGCCCTGTCTACCCTGCTCCCCCAGGACAGGACGCCTGGCAGCCCCACGCTGGCCACCCACTGGACACCCCCGAGCTCCTCCCTGGGCCGACTCAGTCTGCATCTCTGCTCATTTGACCATGAGTATGTGTCTTGGCTGAGTTCCGTGAGCCCTAGCAAATTAGGAACCTGAGGCTGGTCTTGGGGACCCCTGTACTTGGTATTTTCATAAAGCCTGGAATGCATTTATCATTGTCTGAGCAACTTTAAATGTGTCCTGAAGTCAGGACCAAGTGACAGTTTGGAAGGGTCTTGTCTGATCACCTCCCCCTGGATAATGCAATTGTGGTTTTATGACTGGTACGAACACTTAGGCCTGGAATGGGCTATTTTTAGTATATGAAGGCTATCTGGGAAAAACCCAGCCATAAATGCCTCTATTTTTCATATTACCTGGCTGGAAACTTTCCGGACAGCCCTTGTATTAGACGTAACTCTGTCCTCAGTTTTCTTCTTTTCAACGTTCGAAACTTTGATTTGCTAAACAAACAAGGACGTGGGTCAGGTCCTCAGATGAGCTTGGTGTCCCAGTGAAGAGGGTGCTGGGTCTATAGGTGAACAGCAGTTGTGGGGGTTGTTGGGAAACAAGCCCCTCCAACCCGTGCAGCCCAGGACGGCTTTGCATGTGGCCCAACACAAATCCGTAAACTTTCTGAAAACATGACGAAAATGATGCACAGATCTTTAATTGAGCTCATCAGCTGTCGTTAGTGTGAGTGTATTTTACGTGTGGCCCAAGACAAGTCATCTTCGATGTGGCCCAGGGAAGCCAGAAGGTTGGACACCCCTGTTATAAAATAATCTCCCTTTACCACATGCTAACTTTGTAGCCATTTGATTACTGAGTTTGTGCGGTCAGAGAAAAGGCAAGACTTCCCACCCTGCAGTAAAATCTGAAGGATTTCTGCACAGAACTGGGGACGTCTGAGCAATGGTTAAGGTGGAAAATCCCCCACCAAATGCATCCTTCCCAGAGAAAGGGAAACACTGGTCACCAAAAATGACAGGCCACCTCGTTTGACCCTGCACACAGAAGGCGTGTGGTTGGCTTGTCTTGTCCACTCTAATGGGCATAAAAGTGGGGGTTTCAGGACTCAAAGGAGGAGCCCTTCAGGACCCTGGGTTCGAGCTGGACTCGTGCTTGACCTTGAAAAGACAGCAGAAAGAAGCCTTTTGTGAGAAGCTTACTGCTTGCCGGCCCTGTGCTGTGGCTTGAATGACTTATGATTTCAGTCCCATAGATTTTTTCCCAGGGCCGTCTGGAACCTCGCCTGTCGTATTAGCATTAGAAGCATCCCGTTCCCTGAGAAAGTCCGGAGTGACAACGGAATCTGATGTTGGGACTCCAGCAGCAGAGGAAATAAAATTCTGTTATTTCAACACTCTCTCTTTTGGGAAATGAGCCAAGTGCATGATAGTAAACATGTTCTCCTGGATGCAACGGACGATGGCGTTGGACAGCAAGACCATTTTATAATTGTGCTGCACAGCGATGGGGCTTTAATCCCTTAATATGTAATGTGTCACCATCTTAAATGCCTCATCTTGATTCCTCAGCACACTCTGTGTAGACACGACCATACATAAATACTTTGAGGCCCGTAGTTTCCATTCCTTTTCTCAGATGGGGTCCAAGTTCAGTGAGATGAGCAATAGGCCATGTGGGGCTCAGAGTTTGCCATCAGCTTGTTTTTCGATGTCCTGCCTTCTCCACCTGGCCCAGAGAGTTCACTCTTCTAAGCCTGCTTCCTCATTTGTAAAAGGGACATAGTTATACTTCTTGGGGCTATGCTGTAATTTAAACAAAATACAGCATGTATCAGCTCCCTGTAGGCCTGGCCCAGAGAAGAGTATCATAATGTTGCTGTTATTTTCCTCACTACTCTTAGGTACTAGGCATATGGTGAGTGACTGGCGCAAGGTTTGTATCTAACAAATATAATTTAGAAGATTTGGATTCAAAACCCTGGCTCTCTGTCCAGGTCTCATTTAATTTATTTGCTTTTAAAAACCAAAGTCCTTGCACATACAAATGGGGACCAAGTGCAGTGACTCAGTCATTAAATTAAATGGTTTTTCTCAACTGAGTGGAAGAGAAGTTTGATTCTACTCATTTGCTGCTGTCTACTTCCTGTCTTTTTTTTTTTTAATACAAATCTGTGCTTGAATATCTCCACAAATAAAGATGTGTCCATGCCACCCACTGGAGTTCCTTGTTATATTCAACATCTCTCAGAATCCAAGTTTAAAGCTGGGAGTAGGGCCTCAATTTGAAAACCACTTCCGTGGGATGTGACCTTAGATCACGTGTTGCTCCCCGCATGTGAAAATACAGCCTAGGGGTGTGATTACAGGCACTGCTGGGAAATTCCTGTCAGAGACACATGGCCAAAGGGTTGCTTTCACTCTCGATGCACTGTTTCCCTGTCGAAGACAATCTGACGAAATGCAGCTGGAGGCGACCCCTACCTGTTTTCACGGGAATGTTCAGTAAGGGGACAAAGTAAGGGGGTGGAACTCCAAAATAAGACCATGCATCTCTTGCCAATCGGTGACTCTTTCTTGTTCCTTGAGGATTTGGGTAATTTTGAGTAATTTGGGGTGTAACTTTCAAAAATAAAATCTACAAGAACCTAGAATCCTTAGTGTTCATTTTTACACGGGTGGGACCTACCTGTTCCAGCTTCTGTTTCCTGATTGGCCAACAAGACCTGAATGACACAATCAGAGGCGAATAATACTTCCGGTTAATCAAGGACTGAAGTGGTGGCTTGTGATGTTAGGTGCGGGGACTGAATTAGTGAGTAAACAAACAAGCTAAGAATCTGCAACTGAAGGAAAAATGAGGTCCACTTAAATTTTGTGTCTGTTCACAAATGGATTTCCTGAATCTAAAATGGCTACATTTTGTGTAAAGCTCTCAATTCAGGGAGGAAAATTGAATGTGAATCTGTGAAGCTATTTTGCAAAGGTCAGAAAACATTTTCACAGACAGATGCAGAAAATGATACCATTTCACTCTCAAACGTAGATGAGGTTCAACTAGGTTTTTCGAATCCAGAATGACAGATCTCAGGTGATCTTACGGCGCGTGCCCTTCGATTATTTACAAATTGATATCTAGAAGTGAGAATTCATTTGACCACATTAGAATTTTTAAAACAATACTGAACAGGACTTGGAGCTGAATCATTTATATCATCCTATTATTGAGAAACGAAAGAACTATGGGGCGCCTGTGTAACCTTTTCAATATAAAGAAGAGGTGTCCACGTTTGACTCTGGGTTGCTGGTGAATCCTGTCATTAACAGGAGGCCCTGGATGTGGGCTCAAGTCTCTTATCACCTCATGTTCCAGTGGCTGGTTTGATTTTGTTTTATTTTATTTTGTTATTAAATTTATTGGGGTGACATTGGTCAGTAAAATTAATCGGTTTCAAGTTTACAGTTCTGTAAATACATCATCTATGTGGTACATTATGTGCTAACAACTTTAATAAGATGTAATTCACACACCATAATTTTCCTTCTTTTAAAGTGTACACAGTTCAAGAGGTTTTTTTTTTAGTATAGTCACAGACGGTGCAACTGTCATCGCTAATTTCTGTAACTGAAGTTGCCTCTTCTGGATATTTCACGTAGATGGTTGACATGATATTTGTCTTTTATGACTGGCTTCTTCCACTTAGAATAATGTATTCATGGTTTGTGGGTATTGTCATGTGTATCAGTGCTGCATTCCTTTTGGTTGCTGAGTAATACCCTGTAATACCCCGTAATACCCATTGTATGAATAGACCACTGTTGGATGATCCATTCTTTGGTTGATGGACATATGGGTCGTTTCCTGCTTTTTGGCAATTACAAATAATTCTCTTATGAAAAGTCAAGTATAAATTTTTAATGAGGTCTTTAATATGCTTGAGCATATGCATAGGAGTGGAATTGCTGGGTCACGTGGTAACTCTGTGTTTACATTTTGAGGAAATGTCCAGTAGCTTGCCACAGTGACTTTGTCATTTTACAACCCACTAGCAAAGTAGGACTCTTTCTGTTCCTCCACTGTCTCACCAACACTGGGTATTGTCTGTCTGTCTTATTTTAACTATCCTAGTGGGTGTGAAGTGATATTTCATCATGATTTGATTTCCATCTCTCATTTGACTAAGAGGTTGAGCATCTTTTCAGGTGCTATTGGCCATTTGTATTTATTTCTTCTCTCTTTATATTTAGAAATGTAGTGAATTTCTTTGATGTTCTTTTATTTCTTGATGTGGGTTCAGGTTATTGTCTAGTGTTCTCTCATTGGCTGGCAGATGGCTAAGTGAATCCAAGAGCGTCATGCCCAATGTCTTCTGTGTGATCGAATCATCTACTTTTTGGTCCTTCGAAGGAACAAAAGATCATCTAAGCCCATTGTTGGCATTTTTTCAGAGCACACTTTCCTGGACAACGAATATCCTTATCTGTAGCATCTTTTGGTATCTGGATAGGCTGAGAATTTCTCATATCATGAAATCCTGGTTCATTGATGCTGAGCAGTTCATCTCCTCAATGCATTTCTTTCCCATTGTATCTTACTAAAGGCAGCAACAAGAAACCAGGTTGTCCCTTCTACACTTTGCTTGAAAATCTCTCCAGCTAAATACACAACTGACTGTTCACACGTTCTGCGTTTCACACATCCATAGAACCATTCTGCTCGACTTTCTGCCACAGGAAGCCCTCTGCCCTACTTTCCAATGACACCGTCCTCATTTCCTTCTGAGCCTTCACCACCAGCACCTTGAATATCAATACTTCGGTCACCAGCGTCTTTGTGATGTTTTGAGTATTTTCTAAGATGACATAGGTTTACTCTGCAAAGGTCCTCACTGCCTCTGAGTCCTCACCAGCAGAGCTGTTAAGATCCGCATTTGTACTCACAACCTTTACAAGGGAATCTGGGCTTTTCTATGGTAGTCTTCCATATCTAGCTCTGCCCACTGCCCGAAGTCAGACCCACACTTGCAAGTGCTAAAGCCTGTCTTGGTTTTCCATCGCTGCTGTACATTACTACAGACCTGGTGGCTTACAGCACAAACTTGTTATCCTGTAATGTTGGTGGTCAGAAGACTAAAATAGGTGTAGCAGGGCTAAGTCATCAGCATGTGTTCCTCCCACAGGCTCTAGGAGATTCCATTCCCTGCCATGCCCCAGCTTCTCAAGGTTGCCCACACTCCTTTGTTCGTGACTGTGTCCTCTGTCCCCTGCTTCCCTCATCACTTACTTCTCTGAGTCTGGCCCTCGTGCTACCTTCTTAGAAGGATTTATGCTGACATTGACCCCACTGAACAAGGCAAGAGATTCTCCCCACCTTCGTTCGGATCCATAATCACATCTGGAACGTCCTTGTCCATGAAATATAACATATGCCTAATTCTGGGAAGTAGGACATGGGCATCTTTGGGGGAGGGGGGTCATTATTCATTCTGCCCACACTGCCAAATAGGTTAAACATTGAAAATTCTAGAGGTGAAAGACACTGGGGAACTCCCAACACATTCTGATCCTCCCTGTGACTTCTGACCTGCTGGTTTTTCAGCTCCTGTGGCCAAAAAGCTTTCTGGTAGATGGCGGCTCAGAGCTTTCTGGGAACAGTGACCACGAATCAATGACCCGTTGGTCAGATGCCCTGAAAAACATGTAAATTTCAAGATGACCTTGCATATTCCGTACCGACACTAAAAAGCTAAGATTAATCATTTTCTACCAATGTTTATTTCCCCTCAAATGTTGAGGCAACACGATTTTTATAGGACTTTACATAAGCCTTTTTATTTATAGCACTTTTTTTCATCAGTCATCCATGTGAGTGCTACGACGACGTGGAGCCTTCCGTCTGACCCAGGAAACATATTTGCATAGCAAATTGCAGGCCATTGATTTGGGGGCTTGACGAGAGCCTTCTGAGAAACAGGAAAATTGCTAGTGTGACACTATAGTTCACACACATTATAAGCAGCCCCGAATAATGCATGGCACATTATGCAGATGTTCACAGCAGACACACTTTGAGTGGCTTAAATTCGTGTTTGTAGTTACAAAAAAAAAGTGGGGGGACAATGAGCACTTAACGAATAATCATTTTGTCAAATAAAATCATAAGAAATAACTTCCCCTTTGAATAGCAGTAGAATTCTAGTAAAGAGCAAAAAGAAACATTTAGATTATGCAGGGTGATTTGTGCTGCAGACAGAAAGATGGATGGATAGATCAAGATAGATGGTGGATGGATGATGGATGGATGGATGGGTAAAGATAAACGATGGATGGATGGATGAATAGATAATGGATAGATTAGATGGATAGATAGATAGATAGACAGACAGACGTAGATGATGGATGGATGGATGGATAGATAGATAATGGATAGATAAATAGAATAGATAATATACAATAGTATAGTTGGTATCTATGTCCTGGGCCCCATCTTGTCATCTTTTTTCATCTTCACAATGTGTATTGAACAGTGATGGATTTTAAAAAATTTTTACATGACATAATCCAGATAAATAACTACATACTTGTATTATCTGTAACTGGCAAATCCAGAAGAGACATAACCTGATTCCTGTTGAAACCTCTTCAAATGAAAACAAATGATACTACATACGATTGCTTTACCCAACTAAAGTGTACGTCTGTAGAAGCAGCAACAGTTCCCTCACGTGTCATCGGAGCCCGTGTCGCTTGTCATTGAGGACAGTGGACACTGGGCCAGAGCAGCAGGATGGGCTCCAGAGGACCCCAGGGGGCACAGTCACGCCTCTCCGGACACTTTGGTTTAGAAGGTCTCTCTTTGACGGCACATCTAATAGGTTGAGGAAGCCTTGCTGCCTCCCGCCTTACCAGCCTTCTCTTAGAGGGGTGTCTGGGGTCCTTGGGCCTCTGCTTGTGTTTTCTTCCCACTCCCATCTCTTTCCCTTCCTCCTGGGTTACCCACCCCCAGGGGCCCTGATACTGTTGCTGTCCCTCCATCTGCCAAGCTCTGTTCTATGTGGCTTTGTCTGCATCTCCAGCTGTGCTTGGACCCTCTTCTAGATATTTTGTTGTTTTGATACTACTGTAAATGAGATCGCTTTCTTTCTTTCTTTCTTTTTCCATAGTTCATTGTTAGTGTAAGGAAATGCAACTGGTATTTGTATGTCGATTTTGTTTCCTGGAACTTTACTACATTTGTTTATTAGTTTAATAAATATTGGCAAACCACATATCTGATAAGGGGTCAATATCCAAAATATGTAATAAATTCATACACCCCAATATTAAAAAAAAAACAAAACACTACATAAACTCATTAAAAGGTGGGCAAGAGACCTGACTAGACATGTTTCCAAAGGAGACCTACAAATGGCCAATAGATACTTGAAAAGCTGGTCAACATGACTAGTCATCAGGGAGATGCCAGTCCAAACCACAGTGAGGCACCACCACCTCAGACCTGTGAGAACGGCCATCATCAAAAAGGTGAGAGATCAAAAATGCTGCCAAGGATGTGGAGAAAAAGGAACCTCGTGCACTGGTGGTGGGATTGCAAACCAGCACAGCCCCTGTGGAAAACTAGAAGGGGATCCTCACAAAATGAAAAGTAGAACTACCATAGGACCCAGCAGTTCTGCTTTTAGGAGTGTGTCCCTTGCAACTTATAGAAATAAGTGCCCTTTGATGGAAAAATAGATTTAAAAAAAAAGTTGTGGTATATGTGTACACTGGAATATTTCAGCCATAAAAAAACGAGGAAATTCTGCCATCTCTGACAACATGGATGGACCCTGAGGGTATATATATGCTAAGTGAAATGTCAGGCAGAGAAAGACAAATACGTGTGATCTCACTTATATGTGGAATCTAAGAACAAATCCACAAAACCAGACGCGGAGAGAAAGACATCAGATTGTGGTTATCAGAGGTGGGGGGGCGGGGGAGGGCAGGGGGCCTGGAGTTTCGAAATGGTCCAGAGGGACAAAGTTCCAGTCATTCAAAGTAAGTACAAGGATGTCATGCACTCCACGATGACCATAATCAACACCCCCTGCTGTGTGATATGCAGGAAGGTTAAGAGAGCAAATCCTAAGAGTTCTCATCACCACCAGGGAAAATGCAAAGAACTGGTGACACCTGGTGTGCTTTCATGATTTCCAGGTAAGAAGACGACTTCAGAACGCTTGAACCGCATTTACTCTCGGTCGCTGTAGACGGTATTGTGGCTGTGCAGTTCTGTAAACACTTCAATTCCCCAAGAGCATCTTAAGAGTATTTTACAGGGTCAGTATTCCCTTGTGTGTGACCTTCCTTCCTACCTGCTTTTCAGTGTGTCCCTCTAAAATGACCTCTTCCTGCTGAGCCAACAGTATTGCGGTTCTGACACAGAGGTGACACATTTCCTCGGTTTGGGTGTGCCTGCCAGTGCCTTTACCTCATTTTGGTAGGCTACTTTGGCATCAAAGCCTGGGTTTACAGGTATTTTCTTTCGTTGCCTTGAAGAGTTTGAGACAATGCGATGGTATTGTCATTTTCATTTTTCTCTCAAGAAGTCAGCTATCGGTGTGGTTGTTATTTTTTCTTTTTCTTTTTTCTCTTTTTTTTAGCTGCTCTGGAAGCATCTCATTTTCTCTGACAGCTTTTAAGGTGCTCTCATTGCCAAGGTTATTATGATACATCAGTGTGGCTTTTCTAGTTACCTGTCAGTAACTACTTTGGGCTCATAGAGCTCCTTTAATCTATGGCTTTGTACATGTCTCTAGTTTTAGGGAATGCTTAGCCACTATTATTTCAAGCATTCAGCTATTTTCCACTTTGGTGTTGGATTATTCAGTTGTGTCCAGTTGTCTATCGACCCCATCCACTGAGATCTTGATTTGACTCATCTATTCTATTTTACACTTCTAGCATTTTTATATATGATTTCCAGTGCTTTGCCAAAATTAGGTCCTATTATCTATCTTCTTAAGTGTATTAAGAGTAAGTATTTAAGAATCTGCATCTGATTGTTTCATTATTTAGATCCTGTGACATTGGGGGTTTTTTCCCCACATACAAGAACTGTCCAGGAAAAATCCAGCCTTAAACGCCTCTATTTTTCATATTACATGGCTGGATACTTTCCAGACAGCCCTTGTGTGTCGGATAACTCCTTTTTATATAGCTTTTGAATTTACATGCCATATAACTCACCCACTTATTGTGAGCAACTCAGTGATAGTTAGCATATTCACAGAACTGTGCACCCGTCACCACAATCCGTGTCAGAAAAATGTCATCATCCCCTCTTTTTATTACCAGTAACTCCCAATATCCACAACTCCCCAACCCCAAATAAACACGGATCTATTTCCTTCTCTATAAATTTACTTATTCTAGACATATCACATAAGTGCAATTATACAACGCGTGGCATCTCGTGACTGACTGTGTTCACGTAGAACGTTTTTGAAGTTCGTCCGCGTCGTAGCACGTTTTCATGCTGCACTTAATTGTCTTGCCCAGGGCTATTTTGTTGTACAAACACACCACATTTTGGTTACCCATTCATCAGTTGCTGTGCATTTCCCAGCACAGTTTTTATCCTATTATGAAGAGTGGTGCTCTAGATATTCACATACAAAATTTTGCAAGGACACGTTTTCGTTTCACTTGGGTGTACAGGTCAGACTCAAATTGTTGGGTCACTTGGTATCTTCTTGTTTAACCTTCTGAGGAACTGCCAGGTAGTTTTCCCAACTATTTGTACCATTTTCCACACCCTCCAGCCATTTCTGTTCATCTTCGTCCATTTGTTTTATTGTCCGTTTTATTATAGCCATCCTAGTACATGTCAAGTGGTGTCATGGGTGATTTTCATTTAAATTTCCTTTTGTTTTCATGTTTCTGCTGGCCATTTGGATTTCTTCTTTGGAGAAATGTCCATTTGAATCTGTTGTCCATTTTCCAGTTGTTATATCTATCTCTTGTTATTGAGTTGTAATGTTTTTAATACATTCTAGCTAGAAGTCCCTTATCAGACCGTGAAATTACAAACATTTGCATTGCCGTTTTACTTACTTTGATGTGCAAATGTTTCAGATGGGATGAAGTCTGTTTTTCCTTTTGGCTCGTGCTGTGGGTGTCTTATCCAAGAAGACTTTTCCTAACCCAAGATTTACTCCTCTGTTTCCTTATGAGTTTTATGGCTTTAGTTATGTTTCATTCGGGTTCATGCTGTGTGTGGTGAAAGCTTCATTCTTCCACACGTGGACATTCAGTTGTGCCAGCACTGTGTGTTGAAAATATTTCTCTTCCCCCACGGATTGGTCAAAAACTAATTGTCTGTAAATAATAGGAGGATTTGTTTGTGGGCTCTCGGCTTTATTCCCTTAATTTCTATTTCTATTTCTATCCTTGCCCCAGTACCACACTCTTAATAACTATAACTTTATCATGAGTTGGGAAATAAAAGTGTGAGTCTTTCAACTTTGCTCTTCTTTTCCCAAATTGTTTTGGGTATTCTGGGACTCTTGTACTGTCCTGTCAGTTTTAGAATTGTACTGTCAATTTCTGCAAAAGAGCCCACTAAGATTTTGATAGGGATTGCACTGGTATCTATACACCAGTTTGAGAGTGTGGCCACCGTAACGGTATTAAATCTTCTAATCCATGCATGTGGAATTTGGTTTGCTAGTATTTTGTTGAAGATGTTTGCATCTAGTTCTTAAAAGGGCGTTATTCTGAAGTTTCTTTTCTTACAGTGTCCTGTCTGCATTTAAGACTCAGTAATACTAGGCTCATAATGAGACGCATTTACTCCTCTTTTATTTTCTGGAATGTTTTCCCAAAGCACCGTTATTGACTCACTTTTAAATGTTTGGTAGAATTTGCCAGTGATTCCTTCTGGGCCTGAGATTTCCTCTGTGGGAGGTTTCACAATACTAATGCAACCACTAGACTGTTACAGATCCATTCAGATGTTCTGTTTTGTCTGTCTGTCCGTTTTCGCATCTAGAAACTAATGTGTCCATTGAATCTAAGTCATTGACTTTGTTGACGTATCACAGTTTGTATTATTCCCGTATCATCCTTTTTCACTTCTGTAAGGTCCTTCTTTCATACCTTGCTCAAGTCTGTTAACCTCTGTGGCATCCACTTTCTCTCTTATTTCCTGGAGAGTCAGTAAGCAGGGTGTCCATTTTGTTGACCTTGTCAATGAGCCAATTCCAATTTTTAAATTTTCTTTTTTTTTCCTCTTTTCTTTCTTTAATTTATGCTCTAATCTGTAATTTCTTACTTCTGCTTACTGTAGGTGTGTGAATGTGTGAGTGCGTGTATGTATGTATGTGTATGGGGAAAGGTGTGTGTCGTGCCCTGGTCACTGAGACTGTGACATTGGTGCCTTTTCACTGTGCTCAGGTCCTTGTCCCACTCCTGTGGGTCCCAAGGAAGCATGTTGTTGAAAGTGCCTCCTCAACTGGCACTACCTATAGGGGTGCTGAGCCTTCCGCTCGCAGCTGGTGCCCAAGGTGATTCGGTATTCCAGGGCCATGAGCCCCCCACACCTATGATCTGGCAGAGGAGATCCCTTTTTCCTTCAACAAACATACGAGGTCTGTCCGGAAAATAAATCCAGCCATTGTCAATATAACAAGAACGGTTTGCACGACATCCACATAACCTGGCAGCCTAGGAGTGAGCTGGAATGCGCATGTGTGAACAACGAGGACTTCACTGCACTGGTCAGTGGGGGCGCTGGACGCCCTTGAGTGACAACGTGCCCTGGGCAGCCCTCGCATTTAACATGACTGAGCGAGCAGAGCACCGAATCTGCATCACATTTTGCGTTAAGCTGGACCATTCCTCCTGCAGAAACTATTTGCATGATTCATAAGACTTTCGGGGATGATGCAGTGAGCGCTGCGCAAATAAAAGTGTGACACAGATGCTCCAAAGATGGCCGAGAACCTGTTGAAAGTGGTCCACATTCTGGAAGACCTGCAGCAAGCAGAACCCCTGAGAATGTGGACCGTGTACAGGCTGCAATCAACAAAGATCAGTGATTGAAACACTGTCCTATGTACAGTATTTCTTGTGTCTTGTACCTTCTTCAGTAAATGCCTCTATTTGTCATATTAAGTGGCTGGGTACTTTCAGGACAGCCCTCGTAGATGGTGTTCATCCTCTGCTCCAAGAGGAGGTGCTGTGCACTGGGGTGAAGACGAGGAATGAGACTCAAAACCCTCCAACAAGCAAAGCCGACGTGGGAAGACATCACTGTCAAATATTTAAATGCACTTGACCGGGGCCATAATCCAGATGTGTCCAAAGGTCACCGGAAGTAGTGAGCACTACACAACTCCCTCTAAGTGGAGGAGTCCGGAGTACCTTGGAAAGAAGGATCTCACTCTACGCAGCAAGAAAATCCTGGGTCAAACAAGAAACCTGAGGGACCATTCCAGGAGCATGGAACGTACCTGGGGTGCTCCAGGAAGCAGGTGGGGCAGGTACGAGACTGGACATGTAGGTGGGGAGACTGTAGCAGACCTGGGGTCACCCTGTTGACCAAGTGTTGTGCCATGGGAAATGAGGAGGAGTCACTGAAGGTTTTGAATCAGAGAAATGACATGAGTCCTGTTTAGGGTAAAATAACCACTCTGGAAATGATGTGCTCAAAGGGTTCAAGTAGGGAAGATTGCATAATTATTGAGAGGAATTAGGAGGCCACGGCAGATCCCTAACGAGACTGGGCAGGGGTCTGAGCTGAGACAGGAAGGACAGGACCAAGCAGATGGGGACAGACTACACCTCCTAGTGACTAAATAAAGGGCAAACGAGAGATGACTCAGGTCGTCTTTTGCCTGCATGTCTGGGAAATTGTAACATTTTTACCCAAGGTGGGGGATTGTGAGAGGAAATTAGACTTTATTGCAAAAGAGAATAAATTTGGCTTGAGATGCATTAAAACAGGAATGGGGTGACACCCAGTGCCCATGTGGCTTGGAATTCAGGCGAATGGGAGGCACGGCATCTGTGTGGAGGGAGACAGAGCAGGGGTCTTGGAAGAAGGAGACGCACTTGTGAACCAGCTCCTTTGCATTTGGACACAAGTTATGACGTGATTGCCTCCACAGTTCTGCCTGGAAAAGATAGTTTGAGCACCAGGATATGATGATACTGTCTTCTGTGCTTCGAAGAACCCTGAGGCAAATCAGTGGGACGAGCCTGATGACTGACTGCACGTGACATGATCCCTGTTGCGGAGAGAAGTACACAGATAAGCCAGGCCACCTAGCTCACTGACATGTCCCATGTGCATCCCACATAGGAGAGACTCAGGACACACTTGTCGGCTGAAATGATTGGCTGTCCTCAAAGGACCTGTAGGACTTTAGAAAATGAGAGACCTCAACCAGGTGTGCACATGAACGCACACACGCATGTATTCACAGACCCTTGCAAAGTTATTAGAAAACAAAAGTTCTCTAAAAACAGGTGCTCTCATGTATGGTCTAAGCCAGAGGTTCCCAAATTCCATTTCTCTTGCAGTTCTTTCATATAGACTCAGAAGCCCCCAAATAACAAAATCTAGTGCGTTTGTTTGACACCAACTTCTAATTAGAGTTGCTACTGCGTTCATCATCTCCAAGAGCAGAAATGAGTGTGGCCGTGTCCGAAATGGATCTGTGACAGACACATGACCATCTTCCTTCCTTTTCGTGCTGGTCCCTCATTCCACCCTGACCTTCTCCTACACCCGGAAGGGGCCTCCTGGGAGCTGTAGTCTTTCACACAAAGCTCTGCCTTCACCCACCTGGACTAGGACCCTGCAGCTCCTGATGTCCTCACGCTGGGGTCAGGCCACCTCTTCCCATGTCCAGTCCCTTCCTGACAGCATTCCTTACCTCTGGCAACCCAGGAAGGTAGAAGAGCTCTCAGAATCCCATCAACAAGAGCTCAGCTCTGCAGGAGACTTCCTTAGCACCTTACTCAGGGGGCCCAAGCCACCCACCAAGGCTTCATTCATGGAATGTAACTTCAAAGAAAACATTCAGTTTTGAAAAGTTAAAATGGTAAGTCCTACAAAGAGAGGAAAGTGTAGAAATGTTTCCATTTCTGGCTGTGAGATAAGAAAGAAAATCGTTCTGTTATTTTCAGAGTCCTTTTTTTTATTTTTTTTTTTTTTACCCAAGGCGAATCAAATAATCTGCTTGAAAATTGTGAAAAACAAAATGAAAACTATGCAATGGCTGTGGGCTCCTACCGTAGCAGAATGAGTCTGTCTGTGTGAGTTACAGGAAAAGATAGCTCCATTGTGCTAGGGGTGTCGCGTGGTCTGTGACAATGAGCGCTGACTCAAAGAATGTCTGAATTCTGAATTGCACTGCCATTCGTGCTGTAATCACCAACTCACTCTGAAGTCTGCGTGAAGTCCAGTGTGAAAGAAATGAACATCCTCAAGTGCCCGCTAGGCTCAGTCGAGTACGAGGGGATCTCTCAACATCCAGGAGGGTCTTCGTGACTCTGATTTTGTGCTTTTTCTATAGCTGCACATCTCCTGTAAAATACTCCAAACCCTTGAAGCATGATTTTGCAAACCCTCCCAGCTGTCAGGCATTCTGCACTAGAGATGGCCTGGACAGATGCCTGGTTCACACACAGAGGTTCTGGGAAACGTCTACCTTCTCCATGAGAAGAACATAGCCATTATCTGGCAGACACACACACTCGGGGGTGGATTTTCTTTGGCCCCAAAAGAAACCCGTATCTTTTGCAACTTTCTCTCCTGATGTCATTCTTTTTATTTTTAATCCACTGCATATGCTGCCTCAAAACATGAAAATATGGAAGTTATTCATATCCCGAGTGGAGAACATAGCCATTTAATCACATCGGTAACCTTGGACATCTGACAAAATCTCTCAAACCATTTAAATTGCATGGTGGCAACAATTTTATGTTTTTTTCCCCTGCAATTTTGTATCCTTTGACCAACATTGCCCACAGCCCCTGGTAACCACCACCCAGCTTTCCGCTTCTGTAAGTGTGGCTTTAAATACAAACAAAAAGATTCCACAAGTAAGTGAAATCATACAGTATTTGTCGTTCTCTCTCTGACTCATTTCACTCAGCATAATGCCCTCTGGGTCCATCCATGTCACCACGAATGGCAGGGTTTTCTTCTTTTTTATGGCCAAGTAATATTCCATCATGTAGGGCTGTCCAGAAAGTATCCATCATGAGATATGAAAAATAGAGGCATTTATGGCTGTATTTTTTCCAGACAGCCCTCGTATATATGAACTTCTTCATCCATTCATCTGTTGATGGGCACTTAGGTTGTTTCCATGTCTTGGCCATTGTAAATAACGCTGCAGTGAACATGTGGGTACAGATATCTCTTTGATGCCCTACTTCCATTTCCTGGGGGTACATACTGAGAGTGAGATTGCTGGCTCATAAGGTAGTTCTCTTTTTATTTTTTGAGGAACCTCCATCCTGTTGTCCGTAATGGCTGCACAATTTGCAATCCCACCAACGGTGCACGAGGGTTTCCCTTTCTCCACATCCTTGCCAACATTTGTTATTGCTGGTCTTTTAGATAACAGCCATTCTAGCTCATCATGGTTTTGACTTGCATCTCCCTGGTGATTAGTGACGTTGAGCACTTTCTCACGTATCTGTTGGTCATCTACATGTCTCCTTAGGAGAAATACGGTCTCATTCTTGTCTTCCACTCTCTCCTCTGGTCCTACATCCCTGTTTACTTCTGTTCTCCTTTTCCTACACCGTGGCCTCTGTTTCTGGATTTATCTGTGTACTTCCCTCTACGGTTCTGTCTTTCAGCCTTGAGTGCCCTGTAGATTACTTAAAAGTCTGTATTAGAAGTGACAGGTCCTCCTCAGAGGTAGAACACACTAAACAAGTTCACCTAGAATTCAGAGGGGAAAAACCCTGCACAAGGTCAATTTGGGGATGTCCCTTTGTTTATGCAACTCCAGTGTGTCCACCGTTAAGATGAGTTGTCAGACATGCCTTTAAGGTTTTCATAAGAATAAAAAACACAACTCTTCCCAGAGCACCTTGGAAAAATTAAACATATGAGGCATGGCATGGACCTAAACAAATGTTGTGACCTGTCCCTGAGCCTCCACAGGAAAGGGAAGCAGCACGAGCACATGCCTTCTCTAGACATTTGCAAGGTCTACAAGGGCTGAGGGATGAATGTCTAGCAACTTTGCTTCAAAAGTTTGGTGATGTTGGTGCTAATATTTATCAAGCAGAGGGTATAACATGTCCAAGAGCCCAGGGCTCCTGGTGGCTTAGAATCACTGCCACCACAAAGACACCAAGTGCAGCTTATGTCATCGTTTTTCTCTCACGCTAGGAGAACACGGGTGAAACCCACCTGTCAGACTCTGTTGCTTGTCAACATGGAGCATTCAGAGTGGCAAGGTGGCTGTTCCGTTAACAGTCTGCGGCATGGTCCTCCCTCACGTGTTCTAGTCCTTAGCAAATCAGCTTTGTCCACATTAGGAAGGGGTTCATGTCACCTCTTGCCAAGCAGATGTCATAGCACTATCTACGCATATGGGCAAAGTGGACAATGGCTAAGCAGCCCCCTGGGAGGAAGCAGGAATCAGCTCATCCAATTCTGGACTGAAGTGAGTGTAAGTCACGGTCCCCAGAGTGTTACATGGGCATCATTACTCATTGATTCGTCCCTCCGGGCAGTCAGCTCTAAATGCATCAACTTTGACTTCAATGAACAGGCATCACCGCCCGCATTTCCTGGAATATCTCGTGATGTGCAGTAAACATTTGCCATTGTCATTTCAGTGACGCTGTGCCTGAGGCCGGAAATTGGCTAAAGAGAATTAGCTTTTCACTGCAGCCCACATCCCCAACTGGAATCCTACATTTTTAGGTCTTCTAAGGTGACATCCTGGTGATACTCCTGATTATCGCCGTATCTGGGCTGGGAGAGTGTAAACAGCCCAAGGAAGAAAATCAGTGGAAGTAGCTACAGGGCATCCTTGTGTGTGTAAGTGTGTATGGATGTGGGTACGTGTCTGATGGTGTGTTAGGGGGTGTGTGAGTGTGTGCACATGCTGGGGGAGTGTGTGAGGTGCGTGTATAATCTGAAGGTGCTCTGTGTCCTGATTCCAGACTGCTGAACAAACCTTCCAGGCTCTGGGGCTGTGGGCCTCTCTTACAGGGACATTATTGGAGGTTACAGGCAGCAAAGGCAATAGCGAGGTGTGTGTGCAGGGGGTAACAAGATGGCTTTCTCCACTTTGTGAACTTCCAGGCAAGGGTTCTGGATTTCCAGGGCTTGCTCTCCAAGGAAACACAAACAGTGGCAGGGAAGGGAGCTCTGGTACAGGGGTTGGTCCAGCAGTTCTGCCGTCAGCAAGCTGCGGACCCAGAAAAGCACTAGCGTGCTGCAGTCTGAGTCTGAAGGCCCAAGGACCATGGGGGCTGAGGTCATCAATCGCGGTCTGAGGGCAGAAGATGAGGTGGCAGAGGAGGCCGGAGAAAAACAAACTCATCCCTCAGCTTCCTGTGGACGAAACCCTCCCACATGGGGGAGGTGACCTTGACTGAGTCAAAGCCCATCTCCTCCGGAAACCCCCTCACAGATGCAGCCAGAAATGCTTTCCCAGTTGTCTGGGTGCCCCATAACCTAGCCAAGTTGACATAGAACATGAGCCATCACAAACTGTACACGTCACCTTGGACCATGCCCAACCCCTAGATGAAGACAGTGAGGTCACAGTTCTTCCTAACACAACAGAACGACCCTGCGTGCACCGACAATGTGTCACCTCCCTCCCCAGAAGAGAAAGGCACGTGAATGTCATTTACCCTTCTCCTTAAGAGAGCGTGGTTTAAATACTGTGATATAAAGTCAACACATCTGTATTACATGACGGCATAAAGGGTCTGGAGAAAAATGCTTTCTACACACACATACATTCGTAATCAAACGAGGAATGCTCATGGCGGTGACAATCCTTGTTCTGTATCTGGTGACATGGTCACAGCTGGTGCTGATAACTACTGTCTCCCACAGCACCATCTCCTCACCTGGTTGTGGCCCTTGGGCTGGCAGGGTGACCCAAACCTCCCATCCTGGCGTGCTGGGCTCGTCTCTGGCTCAGGGAGCCCGCCGTCCCCTGGTGACAGTATCCACAGCAGTGGGCCGAGCCCACATCCAGGACACGGGCCCAAGGTTGCCCACGCTGGGCAGCAGGCACAAAGGGCATCCTGCTTCCGGGAGCAGTTCCCAAGTGGGGACCTGGCCGAAAAAGGCCTGGCGGTGACGTCAGAGTGGGACCGAGCCCGCTGACTTCGGGAATCTCGTGAAATCACCTTTCTCGAGACCAGGGCGGACGGGCTGTGGGGCAGGGTGGGCGGGGTGGGGTGTCGGGGCCAGGAACTGGTGGCACTCGGACCAGAGCCTCCACTCGGGCTCCCCAGGATGCCAGGCAGCGCTGCCCGCTGTGCTCTGACCGCACAGGTGGCCAGGCTGGGCACCTCTGACCACGAGGCCCTCCGACAGGACCCCGCCCCACGCGGGGAGGCGGCCTTCACGTGTGCGCATGCGTGGCTACCCGTGCGCGTCTGCCCGTGCGCATGCGCGTCTGCCCGAGCCGTGGTTTGCTGGGAAATTCAGGGAGCGAATCAGGGAAACTTTTTTAGTATATGTGCTGCCGAAGCGAGCACTGAATCAGGGAAACTTTTAACCCCGGCGGAGGGATCCTCAATATCATTTTGACGTGACTGTGTGGCCAACCTCTCCCTCCCGGGTTCATATCTGTTCTGTATTTTAGATGGCTACCCCAAAGAAGAAATGATTTACAGATGGAGGAAGAACTCGGTGGAGGCAGCGGATCAGAAATCCTGGCGGCTTTATCAGTTTGACTTCATGGGTCTCCGAAACACCACGGAAATCGTGACTACGTCGGCAGGTAGGAGCTAACAGGCCGAGTATGGCTCTCAGAAATAAACTTTTAATTTTTTACATTTTTACCCCGATGCTTAAGGCTATATAGAATCCCATTTTCATCCGAATGCCTCCATAAGTGTGCTGTAACTAATTATATTCTGGCAGTCATGATTTCTCAGTGATGTTTGAGGCAAAACAACAGATTCAAATTGGAAAATAAAACAAACCTTGCAACGTTTGCATTAGGATGGGGGGAAGGTGATTAGGATTGTCTTACGTTTTTGCATCGAGGCCATGTTTCATTACGTCTAAAACCCTATCTACTGACCAGTTACCTAAATCCATTTTACTAACGGGGAGCGTTCTACAGCTTTCCACACACATGATAAGTATCAGATTTAATTGGGAAATCACAAATAAAAGAAGCTGGTGTAAAATGTCCTTAGAGTTTTAATTTTCAGGCTTCTTCTGTTTTTCATTCTAAATGTTTATCTTAACACTTGGAGTTTCTGTCTCAGTATATTGAGCACAATTACAATCCACCAATTTGGTTTTATTAAGTGATTATTATATGCATGTTGTAAAGTAGGTAATTAGAGAAAAAGAGATGCTTCGCCTATTAACATATTTGGATGTGTTTTGGTTGTTTTGGTGGTGGTTTGTGTTTTGTTTTATGGGCTTTTGGTCTGGTTTTCGATGTGTACTTATTTCTGAGGTCCACTGTTTTGCAATTGTTTTCCTTCCCCAGAGTTTGGGGAGCAGATGGGGTGAGACCAGCTTTTCTACTGAGCTTATTACATGTTAATAGGAATAATTCAGTGGCTCTTAAAACTCCATAATAATGTGTTTTATTGATGACTAGATTAAGATGCAAATGTTGATAACTAGTGCTAAGTACCTTTAAAGGACAGTCCAAATTCTTGATAGATTGTGAAATAGAGGAGTATGTGCACATTATCAAAGGTCTGAAAAGCTATCTGATCTCTGGATAAAAGCAAAACCTAGAGGTCGCACAGTGATAAGAGTCGAGAAATGGCATCTGTGTTTAACTAGGAAGTATTGATGAGGTTAAAGAAATAGAAGATCAGGATTTATTTAAATGAACTGTAGAGGCAGCATAAATGGAAGTGTTTGGGGAGAAGTTTTTTTCCCCAATGATGAAGCACCGACATTAATTTAATTCCATACCCTGAGAAGTTGACATAAACAAGCAGACCCCTGGGGTCTGTGGGCAGGGCCACTGGACAGGGAGGATTGTTCTAGCATTTAAATGCCAAATGCCAATGCTGCTTTCCCCTTCCTGATGTTCTCAGTAAGATGCTGACAGACAGAAGGTTAACAGAAGGAAATGCCAAGACAGGTTGAACACCACTGGCTCAGGGGCTTTGGAACCGACCCTAAGAGAATACCAGCGCGGGAAAGTGGCCAGTTCGGGGAGCTCTGAGGTGCCAGGTGTTATTGTGGGTAAAAAAATAATAATAATATGGAAAACCTTTGCTGTCAGCAAGGAGCCTTCTGTCTTCCTGGAAAAACATGGCAGACATGAGAGATCAGCGTGCAGACTAGGATATGTGAGCATCATAACAAATAGACGCTATATGACGCTCTGTTTTATGGGGCACGGAAGCCACACATAGGGCAGTCCTAAGTGAGAGGCAAGTGGCTGTGTCCATGACATTCTTTTTTTCTCACTCGTGGCAATGATGATCATTCCATGAACTTGGTGAACAGGTCAGCATTGATGGAAGGAGCTTCTCCATCCACTCCTCTCTCCTAGTTTCTCCTATTTATTTATGAAACTTCACTCATGTTGAATCATAAATCACTATGTCTTCTTTAGAAAATAGCAAGCAATGTATTCTAAAGCAGGGGTGTTCAACCTTTGGGCTTCCCTGGGCCACAGTGGAAGAAGAATTGTATTGGGCCACACATAAAATACACTAACGATAGCTGATGAGCTTAAAAAAAAAGTTGCAAAAAAATATCATAATGTATTAAGAAAGTTTATGAATTTGTGTGGAGCCACATTCAAAGCCATCCTGGGCTGCAGGTGGCCCCTAGGCCACAGGTGAGACAAGCTCGTCCTACACAGAACCCAACCCTGGTTAGACTCGGCTGTCTCCCCAATCCACACCACATCCATGCAGCCTTCTGGGGCAAAAAAACTAACCAGATGCACACACGTTCCATCACTGGTCTCATTTGAAGTGCTCGGCCATGAATGTCAAGTGAACCTTTAAGGTGATCATACCATATTGTCCTTGTCCGTTGGTTCTCATTATCACCTCCTCTAAGAAGTCTTCCTGGAATTTCTTTTTCACTCTGACCACACCTTGACATATTAATACTACAGGTATGCTTGTACATCATTTTATCTCCTGTGGCCTTTTGGACACGGTCATATCCATGATTTTTCACCTCCCCTCCAAAAACAAAGTTTCACCCCTTAGGAGCAATATCACCACAGCATTTTTTTTATCCTAAATGTCAAGGTGTCTGCAGCCAACTCATGTGAACTGCGCTCGTCAGTGGGCATGCTTGTGGCCAGCTGGGGACAGCTCCCAGCATGACTGCAAGTGGCTTTGTGGTAGAGGCAGCCCTAGTAGGCTGACCAGACGACCTGTTTTCACATGCAACTGAAAACAATGGCACTGCCCTGTTTCAAACAGTACTTATGGTCAGCCTAGTCTCACAGGGCTAAATTTAGGGTGTCAGGAGGCTTACCATGCATGTGGTGTGAAACGAGATAGTACCATTGTTTTGTGTCCCATTTAAAAGGGGACATCTGGTCAGGCTAGCCTAGCAAGGCAACAGAGATCAAGTGAGACACCTGAGCTGAACATGAACTGCCCCAGCGGCTTCTATGACACAGGCCCAAACAGCTCCCCTAAGCAACTAAAGTTGTTATTGCCAAAGAAACCATGGGAACGAGTGGGTGGCCCTTGACTCTGGGAAAATCCACACGGGTGCATCTGAGTCCGCGATAGTTCCGAAGCTTGCTCAAGATTTAAGTTCAGCAGCTTCTGTCAGTAAGTCTCCAAATTCCAAAAAAAAAAAAAAAAAAAAAAAAAAAAGGATATATAGTCTAGTCTGTGCATGCATTTTTACCTATTATAAGTGTTTAATAGGTAGCTGACACTCCAGCAGAAATTTTATGAATATTTTATCTCCAGCAGCCCCCATGGGTGAGAGATCAGGCAGGTGGATGAGGCCGCAGGCTCTGACCTTGGGGACCTTCTGTGACCCACACATGCCCACCTCCCACATGTAAGAAGGATATTGCCTTCTCTTTACTTGGCTGTCATGAACTTCAGTGAGCTGACATACTCCAAGTGCATAATTGCTGCCCATGAAAGGAAGGTATCTATGATTATTGCCTTAAGGTACTTCCTGGGAGGGGGACCGTGAGAGTTACTCCTGGCTTTGTTTGTGGAACAGTCCATTAAATCAGCTGCTAGCATCTTACTCAATGAGACACGCGTTAACGGAGCCCCGTGAGATTTGTATCACAAATGCAAATAGAAACCCGAGTTTAAAATAGTTCCAGTAGAAGAAACTCTCACAGTGGTTCCTTCTCGGCTTTAGATCCTCTGTCTCAGTGCAATCTGGGTAATAAATCAGTCTGGGTTTTAGAGTCAGAATTGTAAAAATAGCAACAGTGTCTGTTCACAGATTGAGTGGAAAATCTTTCAGACCCGCTGTGAGTCATCTCCCTTCTGGAGTTCAGGGAGGAAATGTGGAAAAGCCGCTGCCTGGTTGAATGAACTGCTCATCCACCGAGAAAATGGGAATGCTGTGATGCAAATCACGTCCAACGACGTCTGGTAGTTTAAAATCAGGTTTCATTAATTATTCCTTCAAAGCAAAACAGTCTTCCCAGGGCACCTGAACACATTATAGCATTTAGGACGTAGTGGCAGTGATATTTATGTGTATCCCATTTGATGGTCTTCATTTGCTTCCCGTCTTGTATTTTGAGGAATGTGGGCCATGTGCACATATCTTTATTAATAGATGGGGGGGGGGGGGCTGGATCTCAGGAAAATGGCAGGCCTTGCCCACATCGACATCCCCAACGCATGCTACATTGATGTTAGACCCTGTCACCTTGAGGCAGGTGGCTTTTCCGCGATGTCACTGCTACAAAGAGTTCACTTCCCACAGCTAACTCTCGGTTCACGGAATGTTTTATTTCCTCTAGTCCAGTGTTGACTTAAGCTTCATTGTTTGGTGTATTCTGTGGCCCGGACAATATAGCGTGTTTTTCATTATGGAGTTACATTGCTGCTTTTCAATCGTTTGATCAGAAGAAAAGTCTTAAATCTGTCATAAGGGAGTTTGAGAACTTCAGTTAGTCTGTAAAGTAATTGCAGTATTGTTGAAATTTAGAACTCTGGTAAAGAATGCCCTAGTCTGCAAGGGTTGTCTGAAAATTATCCAGCCATGTAACCATTCTCATTAGATTCACGATAGCTGGATGTTGTCCGGATAGCCCTCGGATTGTCATGTCTAAAATGCTAGCTACCATCGACTGTACCATCTGCTCCTTCGATCTGTAATACTACAGCCCTGTAAGCTAGTTGTGCTATGGTGCCCATTATATTGATAGCAATCCCGAGTCGCAAAAATGTCCTTATTCATGAAAACCCATGACAAGCCATCCTGGGAGGTCGCAAGCCTCAAGGTAGCTACTAAGTGCTTCCATTGAGTGCATCTTTCTAGAAAGTTCTAGGAGACCCAGACAGCACCCAGCCCGGTGCCAAAGCCACGCGGTCCTGGTTGCTGAGTGCCTCCCAGCAGGTACCACAGCCGCCACCCCGCAGTCCCGCCTTCTCAGGCACTGGTCTCTTGCAGCCCAGAAGCCATTTCTAAGAAACCTCGCGCAGCCTGGGTTATGGAAGACAGCCTTCCACTTCCACAGCGACGCGACCTGGCCACTGCACACGCTGCTCTGTAACGTGGCTGTAATGGCCACAGAAGACATGGCGAGACGCCTCCTCCCTGGGTTCAATTCAGGCCTGTCCTCACATGCGGTGCCATCCTGGATGGTTACCCCACCTGCCTGAGACTCAGTCTTCTCATCTGTAAAATGGGGAGGAGGGTAGAGCGTGCCAGAGGCCGTCAGGAGGTCCTTGTCTGGCATGAAGTGGATGTGTGCCTCCTGGTAGGTTGACCAACTTCTATCAGAGGGCACTAGCGAAGCAGTTAAGCTCAGAGACAGGACTGGGTGGAAACAGGACTGTCTGGAAGAGAAAACAACCCTTCATTTGTCCAACCAACAAGTCAGAAAGAGAAATATTCCACTTCACAAGCATCTGAGAAATTTCCCTGTGGGAACGTGACGGTGATGTACGGGTAGACAGAGGTGTCCTGGGATTTTAGTTGTGTGCTTCACCCCTTGTTGATAGAGTCACGATTTAAAATTTAATTAACAAGGGACCCTGTACTCTACTTTGTGCTTTACAGATGACACTTATTTTGGGGCGTGGATACAAATATCTGAGCTGAAATTGGTGAAAGTGACAAAACATCATCATCATTTGTTTCGTGCTTTGATATATGTTGTTTGTGGACACGTTGTACCCCCAGTTCCGTTTTCTCTGAGCACCTGCAATGCCTGGGGCAGCATTCACATTTAAGAACTCCCACATTGCTTATAGCCTGGGCCATACCGGGAGGCTGGGTGCCCAGGTGGAAAATGAATTTCCTAATTTGGAGTCCCCAAGGGGTGTTGTTCAAGGACCTCAAGTTGTTCATGTCTGTCTAGTACGCAGCCGTTCAATGCATCTGATGATCATGGTCTGATTCCCATCTTCTGGCTTAATCAACGTAGTCTCTGGGGAGAACACAGGCCTGTTTGCCAAGACAATGAGATGTTTGCCTGCCACAGTGAGTGTCGCCTCACCATGGTGACACGTCATCGGCACAGTGGGCCCCGCGTTCATAACCCGGGCAGCATGTCCTCTCTGCTCGAGACGCTTTTCTCGTTGGTTCTTTGTCACCAAAGGGACACGTCAGGGCAGGAAGTGGTTCCGTATAGACCCCAGGGTTCCTGGGTCATAGACCTGCTCTTTGCATGTCGACCCCTTCCCACCTGTCCCCTTCAACTCGCTGAGAGTGAGAGTGAGAAGGCGTTTTCTCCAACTCCCCCCCACCCCCAGTCACATCTTCATCATGCCTTTGACTGGTCCTGCACCTGTCCCCTGTGCACTAATCAGGTCTGAGGCCACACTCCTCAGGACTGGTAGGCCTCCTGCTGTTACTTGCTCTGGAACAAGAAACTTGTTCAGCTTGTGGGAACACTGTTCCATCAGGATGGCAGCTCTCCATCTGCCTGGCCTTTGGCAGAGCCCCTCCCACTCCCCTCCCTCCACCCCCCGCTAGATGCCCCCACTGGTCTGGATGGACAGGCCATGTGATCCCAGCCCCCATTCAGCTCTGGTAACAGCTGAGCGTCACCCCCGCACTGCAGCCCTGATCATCAACGCACTCCTCTTAGAATGCATCCCAACTCTTATTTGGTTCCCCCACTTCCTCTTCCCGGGAAAATAAAGAGCACGAGCCAAGAAACCACACTCTGAAGACAAGCTTATGCTGAAGTGATCATTATAAGAACATCTAAAAGCTACCTTGTGCTCTTATTCAAATGCACGGGCCACATAGGCGCTTGGCATACCCTAGATTTTCTTCATCATTACCCTGCTAGACCAGTGCTACTGGTATTCCCTTCTTAATGATTTTGTAAGTAATATTCCATAGGACTTGGGTCATTTTCTTCATCAAAGCCTTGCCGGTAAACAGTGTCTGGGTAGTTTATTGATTCCTTATACCGAAAGGCTTCGTTTTTATCAATAAATAATGCGCCGGAGAGGTCTGAAACTTACCCAGCTTGGCACAGTCGCGACTCACCCATTCGTCAGGGTTGATCGCACTGAACTCAGAACCGAGTCTCTTCATGAAAAGCAGCGAGCAAAGCCACGGCTCTAACGAGGACTGAAGGATACAGACGCGGCTAAGAACGTATCGTAATTCCCCAAACGCGTCTTAAGAAAAGGAATAGACGACCCCAAGAGATTTTTCTTTCTTTTACAACAAAGCCACAGATAAAAGGAGTTTTTTTAAAAAGAAAAGATGCTTTGGTCTCAGTTTAAGTCTCATTTCGAAAGGATGGGAGGCCCACGGGAGGCGAATGCACGAGGTGGGGAAGCGTCCGGCCCGGTGGGGCTGGTCGCGGGGGATGGGGGGGCTCCGGGCTAGGGCTGCCCGGGACAGGCTGTTCCCTGCTGCCCCCGCCCCGGCCCCTCCTAGCACAGGGTTGCTTTTGCTTCATGCCACGTGTATCATGCTGACGTCAGAATGTTTCCTAGGGAGTGATAACCCTTGGCTTCCATGGACTCATTTGTTTCACGGAGAAATTGGTTTTGCTGAAGTAGAGCAGCTGTTTGTTGAAGATAGACATTTACGTTATTCCTTGTATTGATGAGAGAACCACTGGGAGAGATACTTTTTGCATATGACCTCTGGCCTTTGGCTCCACCCCCTGCTGTTGGTAGTCTCCGTCATCCGTCATCCGGGAGATTCTGCCTTTGGGTTCACAAGCTGCACCCCAGAGAGCAAGGGTGGTTTGTATTGAATGTGAGGACTGTGAAAGGATTCGTTATTTTAAACAATGAAAACACTTATGATAAAATGTGGGGGGAAATAGTGGTAGAAGATCCTCCAGGACCCTGCGTGTATTTGCAGGGGTCAGGTGTTCAGCCAAGTAACAGCAAAATTGGAATGGTGGTTTTACTCTCATCTCAAGATAATGTTTACCTCTTTGTCTAGTTATTTGTGTATGTCCCACGTGTGTTAAAATGCTGTTATTTTTAAAACCTAAGAAACCACAGGAAAATACAGTAGTGTCTCAATTATCTGGCACCCATGGGGATTGGTAGATGCCAGATAAATGTAACAGACTCTCCATTAACTGGAACTTAAGCAACTGGCAATCTCAAGCAACCGGCAACATCTCAAGCAACCGGCGAAATTGTCCTGGTTGCTTACGAGTGCTGGTTGCTTGAGTTCCCGTTAATGGGGAGTCTGCTGTATATAAAAGAAAAGAATAAGTCTCCACACACACCCCCAACAATCATTAAGATGTCTCCAGAGGTTTGGGGGCAGTCTTTAACGTAAAACATACTCTCTTTCATGCAATAGATTTGTTGCTGTATTTTTCAAAAAGACCCAAAAGTGAAGTACAAAGATGAGAGTTTTAAAAACCAACAAACTTTAATTCCGTCTCCTAGCAAAATGTTTTCCAAAACGGAGCTCAGTGACTCCACACAGGTTACTAGACCAACTTGGCGACTTTCTGCTTGGAATTGGACCCCGGGTGGAAAAGGTGGCAGCTTTACCGTTGCCATGGGGATGGTTGTGACTTTCCAGTACTCGACTGACACTTGTCTGAGATGTGACTGAGCTTAGCCCAGCCTTTGGTCGTGATTTTGGAGGAGGATATGTACTCATGGGGACTCTGTCATCCCACAAACCTGGCCAGTTATGACGACACTGAGCACAGTGATTTTTGTGGTCCCAAGGTATCTGGTCTCTGGTGGCTTGAGAGGGCCCTTTTACATACTCATAACAGCATGCAATGACACTTCTTAGAACTTTCAGGATTTATTCGATGCAGAGATATAAGACTCATTCTAGAATATGGGAAACCCAGACTTGATGGGCAGGTGGCTTGTCCTCATCCTGGGGACTAACTGATCTCAGATAGAAAACTGCCTAGAAGGAAAGTCAGGAAACAAGACCCATGAAAATTTTCCATTGATAAAACAACAGCCCTAAATCTAGCAACAAACTCCTGAGTACGACAGCCCAAATATTGGTGAGAGGCATGCTAAGAAAACCAAAACAAGTTCACCTCCGATCCGAGGATTAGTCCTTCATTGGTTTTCAAACACCAGCTCCCTCTTGATACGATGCTATTGTTTTCATGGAAATGTTTATTTCCAAGTAAGAAGCAGTAAGTCTTCTGAGAATATGTGATAAACAGTAAACATTAGCATCAGTTGAGCTTGCAGCCCTTGTTGAAGACATTAGATGCAAATTATGAATTTCCTCTGTCTGCATTCTGGGAGTCACCGAAGGGGACACATCGCGTCGTCTGCAAGGGCAGCACACTTTAGAAACAGAGCTCACCGATGCTGACAGCTCCGGGCCCTGCCCCGAAGGCTTTCCACTGGGTAACTTACTGAATCCTCCTGCCAACCACAGTAGTAAGAATACCGTCATCTTTGCCCTTTCACAGATGAGGAAGACGGGCGTGAAGAGATAAATCCAGCAGGAGTTTCTCTGGCCATGCTCTCAAACGTCCTGCTATTTCTTCCCGAAGTCAGCATTCCGGTGAGGGCTGAGTCAGCATACCAGGAATTCGGGTTCGCCCCGAGAGCAACAGTATTGCATTGAGTGTACAGAGCGCGTCACAAAGTTGGCAGGTGCTGCAGGTAACGGCCAGGAGCGAGGAGGCAGCGGGGACCAGCGTCCTCAGCTTCCCCAGCAGCAGTGTCGCCTTAGCCCACTCGTCCACAGGACTGTCCTCCAACACGGTGATAGGATGTCCGTTCGTTGGTTGGCTGGCAGGGTTAGCAACCGTGAGCCGTGTCTGCAGCGGGGCTTTGGGAACACACGTGTGCGTGACAGAGGCCCAGCCCCACTTCCTCGGCCATGTGTTAGGGAGGTCACAGAGAAGTAGGAAGTCACAGGTGTGATGAGAACACAGGGACTCATGGGCACAGTCCCCCAGCGGTCAAGAAGGCGACCCGCAGGCCTGGAGGTGCTCACCAGGTGTGATGTGGCGGAGAAGAGGTCCCGGGCCGCTGGGATGTGGGGAGGAGCCTGGTATGTCCCCGCCACTGGCAGGCCCAGACGACAGGTGGGCCTGGAGAAGCAAGCTTGTCTGTCTTCGTACGGGAAGTGTGCCTTCCCTGTCAGCGGGTCAGCTGGACAGAAAGCAGCTAGCAGGGCATTGAATGCAGGGGTGTTGGTCAGACAAGTGATGGAAGGGCGCAGAGGACAGGGGACACCCCACCGACCAGAGAGAATGGAGGCCCTTGAGCCCGGGCTCATGGGACCCAGGCGGCATGTTCAGAGGAGCTACAGAGAAACAGGGACACGGCCCAGGGCAGATGGAGACAGGGAGCCGAGCCCTGGAGCCACCGTTCCCACTGGCAGCCATGGAGCCACTCCCCCCAGGGGCTGGCCACGAGCCACAGCTGTCCGCCTCCTGGAGGTACAGAGTGGGACAGAGGTGGGAGGAGGAGGCCCAAGGCGACACAACACAAACCCGCCCCCATCCCCCGCCTGTTCTGAGGGCACCTGCCGTGTGAATCCCAGCTGCCAAGGAGAAGTCCTAAAACTCTGCCCCGCCTCCTCCCCAGCTCTGTGTGTATTTCAGTTTCGGGGTCCGGTCACGTGTTGTGTCAGCTCAAGGCGGGGGGCGGGGTCTGCGCTCAGTCCGCACGCAGCCCCGCCGTGCGTTTTGATCATTTGCAGGCGTCCTCCATATTTGCTATAAAAACGTTAACCCAGGAACCTCATAATTAGGGAAAATGCAAAGGTAAGAGTGACCTCAGATTCGGCCTGAGGACGCTGCGTGAAAACAGGGAGAACTACTGCTCGTTTCTCAGGGTGGCACTCAGTTCGCGTGTTTGTCCCCAACGAGCCCAGACAGCGGCAATGTCCTTCCCAGAAACCCACAGCCTCCCTGAAGCCCTTTCTGTTGCCTGTTGTGGACTAATCATGAGGCTGGGCCTTGAGGCTGCATTTTAGGGTCACAATCTGGCCCCCCAAGCCGCGTTAAACCCTCCTCAGTGATGCGATGGGTCCTAACCCCAAGTGGCTCACCCTCTGCGACCCGTTTCAACCCGGTTCCCCAACAGACAGGTCATGTCTGACGTTGAATTTGAAGGGAGCCCACCAGCTGTGAGAACCCCAAAGCCTCAGGACACGAGACCTGAACGGATTTCTGGCGAAGTTAAATGGGCCTGTGAGACATCCCAGCTCAACACTCCTCATCTGCGTTCCCCACCCGAGGCTGCCTTGCCGGGTAGAGACAAGCACCTTTCCAGCCTGGTAAGGGGAGCCAGGTGTCCTCATGTCTCTGACTGGCCATCACGGAGCCACCTACAAGTAAGAGAACAGAGTGTGACGGCATACTGAGAAAGTGCCACCTTTTACAAGACGGCACTTGTTTTATTACTTGTGGCACCCTAAGGCACCGACATGGAAGGACCTCGGCCCTCGGGAGCCCAATGTCAAGGGCAGGCAGCCCGAGGCCAGTGGCACAAACACCAGCAACAGAGTCAACATGGGCCACACTCAAACTCCAGAGAGAGCGTATGCCTTGCGTTTAAGGAACTCGGGTGGTTTATGTAAATGAACCCAATGCGATGGGGCACCAAGCCTGAATCAGAGTCTCGGTGTGTTTTTATTAAGTTGTCAGTCACCATTTACCGTCAGTCTCATTCTCACTTAGTCGAAAATACTTTCTGATTTACATGTTTATTTATCCGAAGATCGATAGGGTGTTTTGAATTCCCTCATTTAGGTTTAGATAATTATTGATTAAAGTGTAATTATAAGGAATCATGCAGAGCTCCATGTGTACTGTTTACCCAGCTGTCCCGTGGTAATTTTTGTGTGTGTGGAGGGGACACATCACAGTGGGTAAACAGTGAAGAGGCAAAACGTCTCCATCACCTCCGGGATCTCTCAGGCTGCTCGTGTCCCTCCCTTTTTAGTCCTTGGCAACCACGCACCTGTTCTCAATCTTTCTCTCCTGTCACTTCCAGAATGCTTTGTAAATGGCGTCCTAGCAAATGGAATTTTGGGGTTTGGCTTCTTTTTTTTTCTTTTTACTAAGCAAAATTCTCTAGGGTTTCATCCAAGTTATTGCATGTACAATAATGTTATTACTGAGTAATTTCTCTAGCCCACCCCCAGAAAGAAACCTAGATTGTTTTTCATTTTTGGCTACTGCTTGTCCCAGGTATACAAGTTTTTGTGGGGACAAATGTTTCCAGGGCCAGTACCCAAGAGGGCAAAAGCTGGGTCCTACACATGGCAGTTAGACATTTAGCTTCCTTTTTAAAGAAATGAGCGAAGTATTTATCCACTCAGCGGTTCTCAACCTGTGGGTCGCGACCCCTTTGGGGGTCGAACGACCCTTTCACAGGGGTTGCCTAAGACCATCAGAAAACATATGTCAGATATTTACATGACATTCGTAACAGCAGCAACATTACAGTTATGAAGTAGCAACAACAATAATGTTATGGGGGTCGCCACACCATGAGGAACTGTACGAAAGGGTCACAGCTTTAGGAAGGCTGAGAACCACTGGACTAGATCTTTTCTTACAGTCCCACAGGTCCCTGAGAGGGTATTGACTTTTCTTCAGTATTTGTTCAAAGCGGATAATTCTCTTGTTTTATCGTCCTGTTTACTAATTCTTCAGCCTCCTCCATTTCGCTGTTGAACCCATCTGAGATTTTCATGTACTGATGTGTATTGGAGTTCAAACTTCTCCTCTGGTTTTCCTTCAGCACCCTCTCTTCTGTGTTCAGAATTTCTGGCTTTGTCCCCCTGTTTCTATTATGTGCATAGTTGCTCATTTAAGCATCTGTGTGGTGGCATCACCCCTGCCATTTCGGTGTTAAATAGGCTGACCAGGCGTCCCGCGCTGAATGGACCGGAGAATAACGGTACTGTCCCATTTCAAATGGAACATACAATCAGCCTGCTGACATCTGGAACCTTCCCTCTGTTTACCTTACTCAGGAGCCCACAGTAAATGATTCACCTCTTTGGCTATTCCACTGAGGCTGTGTTCCTAACTGCTAGGTGATTCATTCTGGTTTTATGTCTGCTGTTTGCTTTCTGCGTGGTTCTTTATTGAAATTTTATGTGCAAGTTAATAGGCTTTTAATATCTCCCATAATTCAATAATATTTCCCCAGAAAATGATGTAACTCGGTGTTCATATTACTTAGAAAGATGTTTTGTGTTCTTTGATGGTTTCAGGTTAATCATTGTGAATCTTTTATACTAAAGTGCTAATTTGCTCAAAATTTTAAATGTTTTGGGGGGGAAATGATCTCAGAATTGATGTTTCTGCCAACCATCCCGAATAGTGCTATAAGAGAACACTTCATCTCGCAAGAAGAAAATCTAATTTATTGAAAGGCATAGCTATCCTGTGGGTTCAGTATTTTCCCTACGACTCTTCTTAGGTAAAAACAGAACGTTCATGATGACCTTTACATTAAACAAATCCTAATCGATTGCCTATCATTAAGTAACACTGATAAACAAGAGAAATACATTCTATAACCAACCAGTTACTTGGTTTGAAGACAGATATTGTATTAGTAATGATAGGAATGAATTAATCATACTTATTGGAAGGAGTCAGGGAGTGAGCCATGATTTCTAAGCTGATAAACAAAGGTGGGTGGGAAATACCTGGGTGCAGGGGAAAGGACCAGCACCCCAAGCAGAGGGAAGGGGTCCCACGTGGGAGGACCTTGGCAGGTCGGAGGACTTGGGGACCCCGAGGTCACAGGGGAGAGATTGGGAGGCAGGGGGCGCTGGGCACAGAATGGTGCAGACACTTGTACAAAGATGTCAGCAGGCTGGCAAAAGAGTGTAAGGAGAGGGACACAGTGTTACTGGTGTCCTAGAAAGGTCCTTTTGGTGGCAGGACATAGAGTGGGCTGCAGCTGAGAAGGGACAAGCTGGGGGCTAGGGTGGAAGATGGCACGCGGGCTGGGTAGGGAAGGGAACCAAGGGGGACGCAGGAACGGAAGAAGGAAAAGGAGGAGTCAGAGATGAAGGACCGATGGAAGGAGTGGAAACACAGTCTCAGCGGGAGGGACCCAGGAAACACTGGGCTAGAGAAGATCTGGGAATGAAATGTAATGTATTCAGCAGGCACGCTTCCCCCACCCCCAGGGAACCTGATGGAACCCCCCTTGGGGCGGGGCTCTGCCATCAGTGAGGAAGCAGGATTTCCGAAGATGATACCTTCTGTTCGTTTGCTGGGTCGGCCCAACCCAAGTACTGGGGTCGTGGAAGGATGAGATAAATATAAAAATACTAAACTAGACATCGAGTGCAAGATGTCTAACAGTGTTCACGAGTTTATGTATAGCTGTGTTAACCGTTCACAAAACGGAATGACTGTGGGTCCACTTGAGGGGTGAGGGTCCAATCTGTTACCCTTGATTGAAACATGCAGTGAACTTGGTGAATTAAACAATAAATTCCAGTCAGCATAGCTCAGTGAGTGATTACCTGTCATGGGACAGATGTGCACGTCTGTGTTCTCTATCAATTAACATGTTGGTTTTTGTGTCTTTTCCAGTAAAATGCGTTGCACAGGTGTGGATACAATAAAAAGGGTTTAACCACACCAGCATTTTAATGTCATTGTGGTTACACGTTTTTCTCCAAGTCGTTCACTTAGCAAGTTATAAATTATTTCCCTGGATTACCTTTTAACCCAAGGAAGTGGTCTCAGTGTTGACAATATTGATTGCAGGTGACTATGTTGTCATGACGATATATTTTGAACTGAGCCGAAGGATGGGCTACTTCACTATTCAAACATACATCCCCTGCATCCTGACTGTCGTTTTATCCTGGGTGTCATTTTGGATCAAAAAAGATGCTACACCAGCAAGAACGGCATTAGGTAAGTTAAAAAAAAAAAAAAAAAACAAAACTCTCCCACCATGTAATGTCATTTTAATACAGAAGTATTCGTCAGCATACTTTCAGTGAGAAAGGCTGAGGTCCCATGTAATTGGCCTGAGTTAAGGGCTCCCTCAGCGGTGCTGAGATTGTAGCCAAGTTAGATGGTTCTTTCAGACAACAGAATTCCATGCGTGCCACTGACATTGGGGTTAGGAATTCAGAGTAAATCAATTGCATGATTCGAGACCATGCTCTAAGGATGATGTCAGCATAAAACGGTCATCAGTCCCTGGAATCGGCCACTGTCAAAAGCCTTGTTACATCAGGAAACAGAACTGACCGTGCACCTCTGCGGACAGAAGACACTATATTGGTAAGCTAGTCCCTTGTGAAAGCAGTCCTGCCTGTCCATGGGAACTTTGCCAGCAAACAAGGAAATGGTCACTTTTCTGTCAGGTGTGAATACACACGCTAAAGCACAGTCTTTTCGTGACTTTTCCTGTAGCTCCGAAAGTCCTCTTAACAAAACATTGGATTTCAGTGGCTTTAGAATTGTGCAACATGTTTTGTAGCAGGTGTTCTTTAAGATAGGAATTTTGCCTAACTTGCAGTGTTTTGATTTGTGAAGACAAGTAATGTATAATAGAAGGCTCAATAGAGAGGATTGTTTTCCCCACAAAACATTTCTTTCAGGAAAGAGAGAGCAGCCTCAATTTTAAAATCGTTGCCAAGTCCCACATGAAAATGACACACTGTGTTGGAGTGGAGGGGTTCCACATGGCTGTGTGTAAACTTGGCACCTTTCCCCTGCAGGCATCACCACCGTGCTGACCATGACCACGCTCAGCACCATCGCCCGAAACTCCCTGCCCCGCGTGTCCTACGTGACCGCCATGGACCTTTTCGTGACTGTGTGCTTCTTATTTGTCTTTGCTGCTCTGATGGAGTATGCCACCCTCAACTACTATTCAAGCTGCAGAAAATCAACCAGCACAAAGAAGAAAACGTCGGTGAGTCCCAGGAGCAAAGATTTTCTGGATGTTAGTGGGAGGAGCATTTGAAAGAAAACAGTCCCCCACCACAGGACAGAAATCACTAATTCAAGACATTAAGAAGGCAAGACAGGCATTCAGGAGACAGGACTGTGGCCCTCAAGTGTCCCCTCAATTTCACCCACCAGTGACAGAGATTAAGTTACCCTGCCTTAAAGGTGGCTCTTCCCTAGGTGATTTGTGATGCAGGCTGTCAGTTTTCTGATGATTTTTCCCCGCTTCCCTTGCAGCTATTATATCCAGATTCCTCCAGGTGGATTCCAGAGCGAATAAGCCTGCAAGCCCCATCCGTGCGTATAGCATCGCAGGTGCAGACAGTAACACAAACTCTTCCTAAACTGAGATTGAGAGGCGTGTGATTGCTTATGTGCTGATGGACTGTGACTCACCCTTCTAAATGCACTTTTTTTTCCATAACAAGCTTAGAAAATTTGGAAAAATTAATCATAATCCTTCAACTCAAGGATTAGTCCATGGCGTGCCTATTTCTGTTTTGTAACTCAGAAGTATGTTGTGAACAAGCCCCTGTGTCACGAATATTATTTTATAGGATCGTGTTTGGTTGCCTTGTATATTCAATCTTGGCTGCACTTTTATTCATATTCTCATCAGTACAGTTTTCTTTACCCCATGACCATTTACTTAGTGTAAATTCTAAGTTTTATTTCAACGCTGCCCAAAGGAATGCATTTCCTTTCAAAATAGGGAGCTACAAATGGAGCTGTCTTTATGACTGAACGGGCTTGTGGGTGTTTTGGTGACCACGGGCTTTGGTTCCCCATGTGGAGAAATCGCTGGACGTTTCTCTTGCCCCCAGAAGCCTGGCCACTTCTTGGCCTGTGGCCTCCTCAGCCGCCCTTTATCTCTCTCTGAGGACCTGTCCCCGCCCCTGCAGAGCCTTTGGCACCCGTCCGGCTGTAATGGCTGGCTTGCGCTCTGCCTCCCGCAGCAGCAACCTGATGGGGGGGGGGGGGGGGAGCGGGGGCGCAGCTCTGTCCCTTCTGCCTGGGGGACTGCAGTAGTGCATGTGCAGTCACCTCGGGCTGTTCCTGCTGCCTTTTATGGTGACTCCCGTGTCATTCTTGTTGCCTGCAGAGCTACTCGCTCCTCGACGTGAGGCCGCCGCCACCACCCACAATGGTCACTTTGAACAATTCCGTGTACTGGCAGGAATTCGAAGAGACCTGTGTCTACGAGTGTCTGGACGGCAAGGACTGTCAGAGCTTCTTCTGCTGCTATGAGGAGTGCAAGTCAGGCTCGTGGCGGAGAGGGCGCATCCGCATCGACGTGCTGGAGCTGGACTCGTATTCTCGCGTCTTTTTCCCCACATCCTTCCTGCTCTTCAACTTGGTCTACTGGGTCGGATACCTGTACCTCTGACTGTTGCCTCTGGTGATGAGTGACGCGTGCTAGGTCCCCCCCTTCACCCGTCACCCTCCGCAGACCGGTAGTGACCCACCGGAGTAGCACAGGGGACACTGCCCCGTTGACGTGACATGGCGCGTCACCGCGGAGCAGTGCACGAGCGGGTTGCAAATACTTCTGTTGTAGGTTTCACACTCACCCGCGCACACACACAAGTTACGAGTTTTAAAGTGGTACCATTTCTGATGGCTCACTGAGTCCGTAGCTGGGTGGTGGTTCTGGGAGGTTTTTGGACCTTGGAAAGCAGCTGCTGATCATCCTTGCACAGCAGTCTGTAACACGGGCAAGCACATCTCTGAGAAGCTGTCCCAGGCCCTGAGCCCTCCTGGATCTTTCCTGTGCCGCCCTCAGTGGCCCCGGTGCCCACGCATGCGGACTTGCCGCTGGCTGAGACACACTCAGCCCCGTACTCCCAGGGCCCGAGTGCCGGGCAGATAGCAGTGAGCGTCGACCCCATTGCCTCTCTGTCTCTCTGTCAGTCTGTCTCTCTCTCTCCGGCCTCTTTCGCTCTGGCTCTATCACCGTTAGCTAGCGTTCCTGTATCTCATAACCTCACCCAAGTTGGGGAAGGGCGTACGTGCATCCTCCGTTAAGTTTCCAGTCGAGGAAGAAAATATGATTTATAAAGTGTTCACGTTGCTGAATTCAGCGACGTGGATTCTCTGTGAACATCAGAAGGTTACTTTATCGCAGACGACTGCGGTCGGCAGTGTTTGAACCTCGGAGTCTTTCACGTAAGGGTCGTGTGTTGAACCGGACCAAGGTGAACCCCAGAGTATGTGTCTTGCTGATGTGCTATTTGTGTGTTCGATGATTTTCCTCTTTCAAAGGAAAGTATTCACTATTCACAGCCTTTGTTTTAGAAAACATTTTCCAGAGTGTGAAAGAAACGTAGATAGAATTTTAAAAAGTTCTTAGAAAATATTAACCTTCAAGTTAAATCACTTTAGATGCAAAAAAAAAAAAAAAAAAAAAGTAATGGCTATCATCAATGATATATTTTGATGAACCAAAATGATTTTATACTTTGAAACATGGATACGTAGCAAAATCCCAAAGAAAACATTCTCTGAAAGTAGTAGTCTTTTGATATTTTTGTAACATAAAACCGACTTGCTTCGTGATGTCCATTCTTTCTTGTGGCTGGTTCCCAGGGCGTATTCCACGAGACCCGTCAGAAGCGTCCCACCCGGACAGGTAAAAAGGTCCCACCAAGCTCTGTTGTGACACTTATACGGCACTGACATTTCGGTCCTAAAACTGCGGTACCAGAATCTCATCTTTCTCACCCAGAAAATTGTGTTTTATTGGAAACCATAGGATTTTACTTTAATCCTCTATTGTACATACTAGTATTATTCCTTAGAAAAAGGAAAACATGATTCAGAGAAAATAATGTAAAAGTGCTGATTGCACATAATTTGCTGGATGCAGACACGGAAGTGGATGCACATGGAGGAGGCAAGAGGGGGAAGTCGGGTGAGTCTGCTGACTTGTGTGAGAATCACTGCGTATCAAGTATATGCAAATATAAGGCTGTGTGGTCACCCAGTTCCAGGGCTGAGTGCCCGCCGGGACTGTGAACTATTCAGGCCCGCTGTCCTCTCCCCTCCCTGTCTCTTGATTGGATAGTTGCTACACGGATCGCAAGCCAATTGGCTGCTTTTTAGCAAATCCAATTTTAGAAGGTAAAATGATGATTCATTTGTGGAGAAACGAGTTGAATCTATTGGCTTAAGTGACTTTTCTGCTCTCTTGGAGAATTTCCCCCTCGCAGCAGCCCAAGGTCGGTCTGTTTCAAATACAGTTTCCAACTTGATGAATTTATCATTTCTAACCACAGGAAGAATTTCAACCTGGTGTACCTTAAAAGAAGTTCTGGAGGGAACTGAATTTTCCAGGGAAATTCTTCTTGGAAGGCAACTAACCTAAAAGCATTTTGAGAACATAGGTTTGGTTCCATTTTACTGAAATGTTTTTTATTGACGCCTCTCGTTTCCAAGCCGCTCCACACCTGGGCCTTGGTGGTGGGCGTTGCTGGCAGTTCTCGGGAAATCACACGTGGAGATCGTAAATGCCCACCCCAGCCTCGGTGGTCCTGCTGATCGAAGACACTGACTCATGGCTCCTTGTCCGTGAATGAGAGCCTTCATCTCAACAGGGACCAACGGATGTTCACTCGTGGAGCAAAGAGTAGATTCGGGCACACAGAGCAGTTTGCACGTGGGTCTGATGATAGACAACTGAAACGTCCACTGGGAGCGGCCATGCCCGGTCCCCGGGGGAGCGTTCTAGCCCACAGTCCCCGCCGTCCGCAGGGCGGAGCTTGGGTTTGCTTGCGCCGAGTGCCTCGTGTACTTCGGGGAGGGAGGAAGGAAGCGGGTGAGAGGCACGCGTCACTAATCAGAGGGCTCGCCTCCGCCACGCTCGGTTCGCGTGCGCGCGCGGCGTGCGCCGTGACTGTTCCACGCAGACCCACACCCTTCAAGCTGCCCCCGCGGGCTTCGCATGTAGCATCGGGAAACATTTGGGTAGTTGTGTGGCAGCTTGGGGAAGCCGTCTGAGTAGCCTGCACCCCCAAGGTGCCACTGGGTCCCTGACTTGTAGAAATACTCCAAATCGAGGAGGTGACGTTTCCACGTGTTGACCTCATTTCTGACCACTGTGACTGTCTGTGTGTCCCTTAGGCTGCATCGGATTGAGAGGGAGAGGAAACAGAAGGCCTGTCATGTGAATGGGACCAGAGCAAAATGCCTCCCCAGGGCCCAGGGAGTTTCAGTTACTGCACCAGTGAGCACAAGGCAGTCTCAGACGCTGGCCAGAGGACAATGCCAGCCCAGTGGGGTTTGAGCCCAGCCAATACTGCCCCCAGGGTACCCGACATATGCCTTAAGAGAACACGTAACTCACATCTAACACACATCGCGTAGACTTCCCACTTCCCGTGCACAGCTGCCCTTCATGTCGGGGTGTATGTAACTTTTCTGAGTGGTTGGAGACAGGATTTCATTACTTCACACGTCCAACGGACTTATCCTTAATGTCCACCACATCAGTTAGGGACAGTTTTTGCAGATTCTTCAAGTGACACAAGCTTGTGCTTGAGGGCCACGCATTTTCAGGGGACGCACGAGACACGTTAACGTTGTCCAGAAGACGCCAAGCTGAGTCAGCGTCCAAGGGCCACCGCTCGCTCTGGTAAAGGCTGTAGGCGTGATTTCTCACTGCTCTGCAAAGTGTCACACTCTGGAAGTCAAGAGAGGTCATCCCTAAGATAGGCCGACCAGATGGCCCGTTGTAAACGGGACAAAATGACAGTAATGCGCTGTTCAAATGGCGCATACGGTCAGCCCGGGCCAAAATCAAGGTGTCAGGAGGCCGACCAGACGTAGCATCATTTTCTGTCCTGTTTAAAACCGGACATCGGGTCAGTGTATCACTAAGGCCATTTTGCATTGACAAATACTCGCCACACGAGGAAGACACAGGGCATGCCTTCTCTCAAGGGCTAGAAAACGAGACAAAACCACTTTCCGATCATTTTTGTCTCGGCTGTCGATAACAAAACTCTCTGACTTCTTTTGCAGACCTGAGAATTCGAACTGCTTTCCAACCGTCACACTTATCACTGTATCAGAGCACGAAGCACTTTGAATTCTTCCTAGCGTCTTGTAATTCATTGTCAGAGCGCTTTTGCTGAGAGTTTATAAGCAACCTACATAGGAGATTTCATCCTCAATTTCTGTTAAAAAGTTCGTGAAGGACTTGGGATAGACATAATCAGATGTAAATCTGTCTCGAAATGTTTATTATCATTTGGTTTCAGAGCACTATCGATTTTAAAGTATTCATGAAGGTGTCGGAAAACAAGAACCAGACTGTAACTGTGAAATTCACAAGTCTTCTGTCGAGCGCCCTTCAAATTGCCCCAAATTAAAGGCGTGTGCAACCTGTACATGTTTCTTTTCTCTCAAATTTGCCTTTAGGAAACAATCAGGTTCACACAATGGAGCAGTGGTTTCACTGTATAACCACACGCAAAGAACCAAAAAATAATCATAATAGCTCTGCCTAAATGACAGAACCTTCTACATTCTTCACTTTTACTATAAAAATACAGTTCTATTGTTATAGGGAGAAAATACATGTGTGTTGAGATAATAGGATAATGTAGCAAGTCAGCCATCTGTATCTGTGGAAGAATTAAAAACTTGGCTTTTTTAAATGCCTGGTAGTTCGAAAGACTAGAAACCAGAGCATTACCACTTCTCCTTTTAATATTTCTTCTGATTACAAGTTAGCACTTCCAAGATGTAAGCCTGGTCTGGTTCTCTTAAGGTCAAAATGGACAATGTTTCTCTTTTTTTTTTTTTTTTTTCCTTTTTCCCCAAAATATCCTCTAGTTCAATGATGCCTTGGTCTTAATGTCAATAAAACACCGTAAACCACTTATTACTGTGTGCACATAAAAAAAACTTGTTTTGGAGCCCTTTATATCAGTGCTAAACAAGTTAGTTGAACAGTCACTAAGAAGTTTTCAATATTTCCAGTTGAACAAGTGGGTCTTTCAGATCCTATTTTACAGGAACATGAGCTGTAAAAGAATTAGGAAGAAAACACACACAAGCACACGCAAGTGCACACACACACACACACACACACACACACAGCAAACCCGGAATGTAGCATCCAGGTAACTGAGCAAACGAGATAGTTTTGCTGGAATTATTCATCACCTACTTTCACCACTTCATTTGTTGCATTTGCAAACACAACACGAACTTCTCCCAGCCCAGTGGGCTGGCTCCACAAAAGAGGGTGACAATCAGGGGTCCCTGCAGGGGCAGGGCTGGCGGGTCCTACGTGTGTATTGAGCAGGTGGGGCAAAGAGGACACATTACCAAGAATGAAACCCCGAGACAGAGGGGGCGGCTACTGTAGTTTCCTCTCTACTAGCCTTTTGGGGCTGCTCTGTTTTTCCCACTCAGCACGTTTTCACACACAAAAGTCCCCACTTCCTATTAAAAAGTACAAGTCCTAACTCACTGTGAGCCTGATTTCTAGGATCAAATGATGAATGCCTGGATTGGTTTGGTTTGGTTTGGTTTGGTTTTTACTTCACTTGGTTTTTTTTCATCCTTTTCACGACGATAACATTTGAACTGGCCGAGAACTACCTAGGTTCCCTAAAATGGACACGGCTATGGACATCACAGATTTCAATAGCCCCAAAGGACAATACAAAATTGTATAATGCCTCTCTCATGATACAATTTAGATTTAAGCTTTGATTCCCCTGAATTATGTTGGGGTTTTTACGCCTGGAAATAGACACAAGCATAGTGATGACATTTACAGTGTTTACTATGATATTATCTGTTTAGAGCAACCCTACCAAAACATTCTGAAGACTCTTTTGATCATTCTTGACCTTCAAAATGGCTAATTTTGTGCTAGTGCACGATGTTCATGAGCGTATGTTTGTTCCAGCACCTGATATGTTTTTCTTTACAAGCAGCGCCTGCAGAAGATCCAGGAGAGGAACGCTTTTCAGGGGTTGGGCCTGGGTGTCTTGCGAGGGGCCACGGGCCATCTTCTGTTTACAGGCCGTGACGTGTGTGTGCGTGAATGTTGGTAAAATGGGGCCAACTTAGGGATGTATGTGTCTGTGCACTCTACCCACCTTCCCAAATGCAGTGGGAAAACGTAAGAAAGAGTAGTTTTCTGGTGATAGCATATTAGCTCACTGAGCCTTTGGTAAAGGAGAAAGGAGTGAGAGGGAGGGAGGCAGAGAGAGAGAGAGGAACTGACAATCTTCCCACTTCCTAGAAATGTGGGACCACCATCTTTCTTTAATAAAGAAAGGAAACGAGCTGAAATACTTGATTGGAAGTTGGTCTGGAGTCCAAAGATGCCACCTGCCAGCACCTGCTCCTCCCATTGTACCTGGGTGCACATCTGAGCAGCTCCCCTGTCTTTTGTGCATCACTGCCAATAGTAGCCGATAGGCGAGGGGTAGTGTTGAGACGTAGGCGGCCAACAGCCCACGCAACTTCCGCACACCATGTGACGAAGCAGGAGGCCTCGGTGTGAACCGTGGGACGCGGGGTCCTGAGCCATAGTGTGCAGCCTGTACTCGTGTTGCAGCTTGTGTTTCAAGTAAGACCGCGGGAGGCCCTGAGCCATGCTTCCTCCTGGCAGAAGCGCGGGTCCGCTCGCCCCTCCATAGAGGCCTTCCTGCCCGGCAAGCCAGCTTGCCTGGGTGGGACGAAGGCGGGGCGACCCTGGAACCTGAGAGCATCTGGGAGTCGGCTCGGAGCTTGCAGTGTAGACGACCTTGGCCTGAGAGGGGATCCTCTCTGCCCACATGCCTGCGCCCGTCCCTCCCCAGGCAAGTGGGCAGAGGGCTAGGCCAGGGTCCCCACCGTCACCAAGTGGCCTCCAACAGCCCTGTGGCACCGCCAGGGGGAGGAGGCCTTGGCCCTGGGTCTTCAGGTCGTCCCAGGCGACTCCGAGGTTCTGCCCCCTCCGCTAGCCATGCAGCTCGTGGTGTCCTAGTGAAACGAGGGCGCACTTGCGCCCCACGTGCCTTGGCGACACGCGGCCCCCGCGCCCCGCTTCGCCGGTTCCGGTTCCGTCCCGCCACGCCACGCCCCGCCACGTCCGAGGCCAGCTGGGCCTGGGGGCCGGACCGCCCTCTGTATTTGTACTTGGATTCCTACGTTTGTACTTCTAATACAAATAAATGCATACGTTGTCAGAAATCTGCCAGCCAGGAGTGGACATTTCTCTGGTTTGGGGGTGGGGGGCGGACCAGGAGGCGGGGGTCTGCACGGGGTCGGGTCCACCACCAGACGGGTGTGACCCCAGCTGCTCCGCTCGGAGGCTCCCCCGACCCCCAGCCCACTCAAAGGCAGGTTCTGCGGTTGCGGGAGTGGGGTTCACTGAGTTCTCGGGCAGAACGCTTCCACGAGGCGGGTATCTAAGGGACGGGCCCTCCACTCCTGCTAAAGCGCATGAACGGAGACCCCCGACCCAGCCCTGGAGGGCAGGAGACCCCGTGCCAGCCAAGCCGAGGCGACAGCCGCTCGGACATGCATTAGTAATGTGGGCGGGCTTCCAGGTCCCTGTCCCTGTCCCTGCACCAGCAGGACTGGAGGGCCAGCCACCCGCGGAGCTGGCACGATGGCTCCCTGCGAGGGGGCTGCAGCTAAGACACGGCTGCAGACACCAACCGCACAGCAACCCAGGGGTGACCAGCACAGGCCCCCATCACTACATGCTATCCTGTCCTGCGGTCAATTCAAACTGAGTTTATTTTACTGAAAAGGAGCCAGTTCCCATAGGCTAGCTCAGCTTTTAGGTGATGACGTCAGTCAGCCGGCACCGCCCCTCGGATGGCTTCCGGCAGGTGGAAGGGGGCAGGGCTATGGGCGGTCCTCCCCATGCCTGCCCCGCCCTTCCGCCCTTCCGGCCCCGCCCTTCCAGCCCTTCCGGCCCTGCCCTTTCCGGCCCCGCCCGCCCCTGCTCCAAGGCCTACCAGAGCCCTCCCGCGGTGAGTCTGGGTGTTCAGACGTCATTGGCACCTCCCAGAGGCCTTCAGGGTGGCATTTCAGCATTTTCCCCTTGGATTTCTTCAGTGTCTGGACACCAGTGACGGTATTGTGTTCATTAATCCCTTTCTCTTACTAGAAACTGTCCCGTTCCCCTGGCCGGTGACTAGTTGTCAGGCCCCTCAAAGATAAATCGTGACAGCTGACGTTAGTGGAGGGCGGATGGTGTGCTGAGCTTGGCACACAAAGAACCCCGAGAAGGAGAAAGCTACTGCTTTGGTCACCAATGTAATCGGAGGAAATGTGCGGCTTTGGTTAGAACAACTTGCCCTGTATCTGGGTTGACCAGATGTACCATTTTAAACGGGACAGAAAGCAACCGTACTGCCCTGTTTCAAATAGGACATCTGGTCAGCCTAGTCTCACTGGGCTGAATTCAAGGTGTCAGTAGGCTGCCCAGACGTCCCGTTTGAAATGGGACAGGAGCGTTGTAGTCTGTCCCATTTACAACGGGACGTCTGGTCAGCCTACAGTATCATCGACTCAGAAAAAAATGCAGAGAAAGGATTTCGATGCTGAAAATAGGACTTTGAGCATTTCTAAACGCCTCTGTTAAGCAGCTCCACTCTGCCAGTCAGTGTCAGCATGCTTCTGAGACAAGTCTTCCCATAGGGTAGCCATTCGCTATTGGATCAACTTAAACACATTTTCTGTTAGGAAAAGAGCATCCCTTTCCAAGGGCCTGAAAGAACCTGCTAAAACGGCTCCTTGAGGTCAGCTGTACTGAGGAGAGACCCACAGAAGCTGGTAACAGCTGCTCTCCACTTGGAAGCTTGTATAGAATGTTCTCTGGCTTGATTACTTGATTTGTAAATTGAGGACAGGCTGCGCCCAGGGCTTGAGCATGCTGCTGGCAGAGTTGGGATTAGGGACAAAGGAAAGAGACTTCACAGAGTCTCACATTGTGGGACCCTGAGACTTAGAGTGCCCTGTGTGACCCTCTGCCCCTGTACACCGAACTAGCCTTTTGTTTCCTGAGAACCATTTGGCCTCCTTCCCTGAGGCACTGGTCCCTTGAGGGGTGCTCTTCTCATCGTTTCATGCCCCAAATCACACACAAGGACAGTCTAGGAGGGGCACTGTCTAGGTCTGTCCCCCAGGAAAGGGGTCCACACATTTGAGGGGCTGCAGCCCCCAGACTATTTGTGTTGGCCTGACATTGATTTTCCTGGTATTGCAGCCAGAAGACTCTAAGACAGGGCCAGCAGCATTTGCATATGACGGGATCACAGAGTATTAGCCAAAAAGGTTAACAATGAACCCTTGGAACCTGTGTCTCTGGGGGCCTTCAGCCAAAGACACTAGGGTGTTGGCCCTTCCCTGGTTGGAGAAAAAACCCGAGTCTTTGGGACAGGGAACAGGTGGAGTGGGCTCATCCCGTGCAACTACTCCATTGTCATCCAAGACAAGCAGGGGTGCTGGGGGACCCTCCCCACCTGGGGACAGGGAGGTGGGTCCCCAGCATAGCGGGGAGCTCTGTGGAGGCTGCAGATGACACCAGGAGAAGCCTCTGGAGTTCTGAGGTTCCAGTGGGAATCACGCCATCTTGGATTAGCAGGCCAGGTGGCGTGACTTACCCTTTACAGAGAGAGTAGATTAAATGACCATAATTAGCGAAGGAGCACATAAGCCTCTGAGGCAGGGGCTGACTGCTCCCAGGGCCTTTGGGAGCGCACACAGCACTGCTCCAGGAGAGTACCAGGGCCAACATTGACAGAATGGGGGTTCAGGGACTCTTACACCGCCCCACATTGAAGCTGATTCACAGGTTGGAAGCCTGGCGTAAACATGTCCTCCTGAAATTAGGAACAGAAATGTTCACTGTTTCGTGTGTTTGGGACACTTAGTGCTGTTTTATTGTATTGTGTTTTCTTTCTGATTGCGGGACCCACAATGTCCCACTAGCTGTCAGTGTGCTTCCACATTTGTTGACCCACGAGCATGAAGGTCACAGGAAGACCAGCCTAAGCGCCCCAGTGCGCCAAAATAGTAAACCCCAAATAACATTGCATCCCCAGGGGCAGGTCAGGCTCTTTGCATCTACAACCTTGGGGACATGAGTCTGTCCATCCACCCTCATGTGCCTTGCACACATGTCTGAAGCCAGACAGACCTGCGGGAGCCCTTGGTGTAGAGAATGACTTCGGGAAGATGGTGAAATGGGTCAGGTTGGGACGCTGTCAGAGACTGACCCAGGTGTGGTCTATTTTCAGGTGCAAGGCAGCCAGGTCCCCTAGCAAGCAGGGTGCAGATACTGACCCAGAAAATGCACTGCATTTTGTCCCAGTTCAGTGACACAAGAAAAGGTGGGTGGACTGCACCTACAAGGGCCAGTAATACCATTTGACTTGTCCTAGAATTTAGCGAACTCAGGTGCTCTCTGTCACATGTCCAGCCCAGGGGGACTTGAATCACCCCAATTAAAGAGCATTGTCCAGGCCATCTCCATGGGCTCCAGATGATGTAGAACTTTTGGGTGGCCGAAGTAAGCCCCCTACGTGGTTTGGCAAGATGACTCCAGAGGGTGACACATCCGGGGGAAGGCTGGAATCATGCCACACGTGTGACTGTCCTACGGGCCTAATCGCAAGTGTCGGAAGCTTTTGTAGATGTAGAGACGTATTGTTGCATTTTCAGTCACTAACCATGAAGGTAAACAAAACCATGGCGAGCAAGTTAAGTGATAGGTGTGGGCTCCCGACCTCAGACATTCAAAAAGCAAGATGCCCCAAAAGTACAGAACATCTGGTGACAGAAAAGGAAGTTGTCAAAGGCCTAACTCCTACCCATTTTTAACTTCTATGGAGTAATGGAATAAACCCAACAAGTGAGAAACAGGCAAGTCTGAGGAAACTCAGTTTCCAAAAGAGGAACACGTTTCTAAAGAGGGAACGTGAAGAAAGCGGGTCACGGCCGGTGTGTTTGCCTGAGTCCTCGCTTGCAGAATTGGCTGCTGGCGCAACGTGACAACAGGTCACATCTCAGGAAGTGGGGTGCAGAGCCATAGATGGAAGGGGTATTTCTATGAGGCTGCGAAGTATTTGAAGTCAGATGGACAGTCTCATCTCACCTGCCGGCAGCGCATCCTCCAGGGAGCGTAGCCCTAGCAGAGTCCCGGATGCTTTGCATCAGCTGAGCTTCCCAGCCCCGCACCCAGGGCGCATGCGCACACGGACGCTCACGTGGAGCCCCGCTCCAGCCGCTTCCCCACCTGCCGCTTCCCCACCTGCCCCGTGGTGCGTGAGCACACAGCTGACGGTGTTTGTGAGCCCAGCTCAAAGGGGCACGGGCCGCAGGGGCAGATCCAGCAGCATGTCCTCGGCTGCCTGACTGCACAGGATGCTGGGCCGCGGCGAGTGGCGTGCCCGGGAAGGGGCTGCATGGATATTGGGGACCGAGAGTCTCTGCTACTGTGCATGGTGAGTGACGGGGGAGGAAGACCTGCAGCTCTCAGCAAGCCATCCGGGCCGGGGGCTGTCCAGGAGACAGCGTGTGGCTCCTTGCGACACTTGCTGGAAATGCAGCCTGAGGCCGTCCCCACCCTGCGTTGGTGGAGTGTTCCAGAATGTTCTTAGCATAATGAGTAGTAGTAGGTAAAAGCAGGACCGGCCCAGATGTCTGGGAACTATGGAAGGCGACGGGAATGGTGGCACCTTGATCTACCGGCACTGCAGAGGGGGCACAGGTATATTAGGCGAAGTGTTAGGCCAGTCCCCAAGAACCACACAGTGTGTTTCCACTTGGCACAGTTTACACTTAGGGCTGCCAGGGGCCACACGGAGGTGGGCATCAGGGCGGTGAGGTGTTGTGATGATCTGCAGGTTGTGTTTCTGACTTTATGTGTGTTACATCTCTACACAAACGTTCACGTTAACAGGTAACGTTTAGGATCTGGAAGAAAAGTCAAGAAGCCTCTTATTGAGCAGCTCTGTTCTGTGGCTTGGACACCAAGATGCAGTGACTAAAGAGGGCAGCTGTGGTCGAGGTCCCCTCCATTCCCCCTGTCAGCGTCACCCTCGTGTCGTCTGCACCTTTAAAAGCCTGGCCATGAAGGCTGATACGGAAGGCAGCGCCGGAAGGAAACTTCCAGCCTGCAGCGTTGTTCGTGGAGAAGAGTGAAGCAGTCAGCAGTGCATCTGAGTCGTTTAACGCCAGCTGCTCAGCGCTTCCCCTCGATGGGGGCCCTCCAGCCCTAGAAGGTGGTAAGAGGGGGGTTGGCAGGTCCAGGTGTAAGCTGTTCCCGGAGCGCCTCCCGGAGGCCTAGTCGGAGTTTCAGCTGCTCCCTTCTCTTCCCAAGGAGCCTATTCCAGAGCAGCCGCCATAGTTGTGAGGCTGGGATACAAGTCTGGACGTGTCACTGAGAGGTTGGGGAGCATGCGTTGGTGAGTTCAGCAGCCAGAAGCCTGCTGTCCAGGGGGCAGAGGACAGGCCACCCCTCACCGTACAGGAGGGGGTTCCTGATTGGGGTCCAGGCTGTTCCAGCTCTGCCCTCCTCACCCTCCCACATGACAACCATTTCCATCACTTAGGCAGACGCCTCGCCAGGACTGACGGTGGGAAGACTAGAGGGGTGGCAGCTGCAGGGAGTCAAGGGCACTCGGCCGCCTTCCCATCACGGCTGTGGTACCCCCCTGCGTGTGGGCTGCAGCGCAAAGGTGTCGGCGGGAGTCACCGTGCCGTTCATTCAGGGGTGTCTGGGCCTCTGTCCCGTGGACAGTGGGCTTTCTGCTGCTGGACACAGGGACCTTGTGACGGGGTCAGGTGCTCACAGGTGTGAGGTGCTGAACCTGCAGGAAATTCGCAGTAAAAGATGAAGGGCCAGTAGGGAGACCCAGGCCAGCCCGAAACGGGTGCCAGGGAAGGGGAGCGTGGGTGCCTGAGGCCCGGCCAGCGCTGGTGCCAGGGGTTTGCCACTCGGGGGCTCTCTGGTTTCCTCTCGGGGCGCCTGTGGGGGGAGCCGCCCCTCGGCCTTGGGGCCCGTCCCTCACAGTGTGGCCCGGGCCGGCTGTCACACTAACCCCGGTGTCCCTTGCTCAGTCTGTTGTAGGTGGAAGTGACGTCCTTGTTCTGCTTGCTTGTCACTCTCTGTACCTGGTTGTCTCTTCCAGAC
>PVJL010005852.1:0-52128 GCA_004026885.1 Lyroderma lyra
GGGGGGGGGGGGGGGGGGGGGGGGGGGGGGGGGGGGGGGGGGGGGGGGGGGGGGGGGGGGGGGGGGGGGGGGGGGGGGGGGGGGGTGTGGGGACACCATGACGAGGGGCGCGGGGATGCAGTGCCTGTGGGAGTCTGGAACGAAGACCATGTAGATGTTTCTGGGGTGTGGTCTCTGGAAACCACTAAGTAGGGAGTGGTCACACCCAGGACAGGCCACATAAATAGGATTTTTTTAAAGTTAAAAAAGTTAAAAGTGTGGTCAAGTGTCTCTGGGCACTCCGCTGCAAATGCAAATGTGACATTTAAATCACACTCTGGAGACCTCAGCGGGGCAGGAAGGTGCCTGGGAACTGGGGGAGAGAGAGAAGTTGGACACTGAATAATGGCAGCCCCTTGTCATTGGCCTTTGAAGGATCACCTGCTGGACACTGGGAAAGCACGGAAAAGGCAGCCTCCAAGACACAGCAGGCGCCTGAACCGGCCCAGGCCCTTTCAGTCTGACCAGTTAGAGCCATTGTTGACTAACCCCATGGAGCTGGCAGAAGCTGAGAAGGGTTGTCATGGCCACAGCCCCAAACAGGGATGAGGGAAAGCAGCCCTTAAGTAACTTCCTTAAAGTTCTCACTTGCCCTTTCAAGAAGGGAGGTGCTAGTGCAGACTGAGCCTGATGGAAATAAATACACATCATTTGGGCCTTACCTTGATTTTCCCCTCGCAGTGGGGGTAGCCATCCATAGGAGGCAATACACATTTTTCTTGAGCTCCATTAATGATATCTGTAAAGGATGAAAAACAACAATGGAAACCATGAAGTTTATGAAACGCAAGACTAACATCCTTGTAAGCAAGGGGCAGGAAAAGAAACTGAAAAGAGGGGTCTACAGCAGTAGCCATGCTCTGACCCATGCAACCCCACCAGTTGGAACTGGTCTGATGTGTCTGCATGAAGACATAAGGAGAGTCCACCTAGAGGATGGCCAGAGACCTAGGATGGCTGTGGCCCAGCTGGAAAGGGTGAGGTAGGCAAGTTAGAATGGTTCCTTGGAAGTCTGCAATTGGGAAACTGAGAACCAAAGATGTAGGGAGTGAGAAATAAAGCCACGAGGTTAGGGGAGTCCACCAGGCCGGCAGAGGCATACTAGGCTAGGCAGACAAACCGAGGCCATGAGCAGCTTCATGAAGACATGTGCTAGAGCTGAGGCAGCCAGCACAAGAAAGAGAGGCGAACAGGATTAGTGTGCGGAGGAGCAGGAAGCCACAAGGTGATTTGTGAAATAGAGCCTCTTAAGGACCCAGTTCATAAATTTCCACAAAGATCTCCTACCTGCTTCAAATATTTCCGCATGATAAGCTCTCTTTCTACTGGCTAGCTCAAGTGAATTCCTATGCCCCGTTAACTACAGTGCAATTAAAAAGAATGCCTTTAAGAAGCTTACAGTTTAGTGGTAAACAATGGATGAACAATTAAACAGCTGAACAATACTTGACAGACATGTGAGCACAGGGTAAGGATGGCCATCCCAGTCTCTAAGGGTCAAAGAAGGCTTCCTGGACCCAGCAACATCTTAGCTGACATGAGAAGATGACGTAGGAGTGAGCCAGGTAGAAGAACAAGGTAGAAATGGTGATCAAGAACTGAGGTGGTTCTAAATGCAGGGACCTGCTCTGACAGGAATGAAGTGTGAGGTACTGAGAGGTCAGACAGGAGAAGCAGGCGGGGCCCAAATCTGAAAGGACTCAAGCACTTTCAGATTCAGATTTCATGATAAAGACTTTGACCTTGATGCCCAGGGCATGGCAGAGCACTGTAAGGTTTTAAGGAGGAAATGGTTATGATCAGTTTTTTTGTTTATGAATGATCATTTCAGCTACACGCTGAAGTCTACATGCTTCTCTTTTTGGACCTACTATATTTTCAAGACCTGCTTGGAAAACGTAGCCATTACTTACTGTTGACAGTTTTCTATATCCACAAAATATGAATGACAAATTAGATCCCAAACTACAATTATTATTTGACAGTGGTATTTAAATAATGTCAGTAGGTTCTGGGGCTAAAACAGAAGTTAGTTTTAAGGGTGGGGGGTATTGTACTTGGTCCCTTGAAAACTAGCTCTTCTGATCATCTAAAACAGAGACCTTCAACGTCTTGATCTAGTGTTTTCAATGAGCATTCTATTTGCTACAGGTAATTAGAGCCTAAAATCAATATCCGTTTATCATAGATGGGAGGCAGTGTCGGTTAGCAGTTACCAAGGAAGGTACTTAGCTGTGGGAACCTCTGTCTTTCCATCTGAACAACTGGGATAACTGTACTCTAGTTCATCCAGCTCCTATGTGGTAAGTTAACAGAAATCTGGTCTGGCATTCCCAACAACTGATAACACAGACCCCACAGCGGTTGCTTAAACGTGCGCCTTTGCTATATAACTTGACACAACGTTTGCTCTCTGTATCGAGGAAGGCAATTATTTCAAGCATAGCCACTTCTGGAAATCACACTGTCTCTACTTTAAGGGAACAGACAGCTCCAGAATCCACTACCAAATGGACCACCTCACCAAAGAATAGAGATGCTTTTTCAATGACTACTACTCCCATCACTATTTTTAATTCGATTTTGCTTGGCAACCAAGCAAGTGAGCAGCAGCAGAGATTCCAGGACAGTCTAAGACAGCTGGGAGCTGGGGTAATCAGACATTTAAGGGGACATTCAGGGTGAAATGCCTCCTCTTTCTTCACATACTATAGGTACTACTTGAGTTCTGGATGTTGAGAGCCAAAAGCCATTGAAACTAGAAGCTACTGAGTTGGAGGTACGGTGTGGGGGATAAAGAGAAACCATCAGGTGGTAAAATAAACTAACAGGTCCATGAAGGCCTGCAAACAAAGCCTGGCTGCTGACAGCGTTTTAGGGAATAAAAATATCTTATACCAAAGGTTGACAAACAGTAAATATTTAGGCTCAGCAGGCCACATGGTCTGTCACAACTATCCCCTCTGGATTGTGGCAAGAAAACAGCCACAGATAGCAAGGGGGGATATGAGTGTGGCCATGTTCCAACAAAACTTTGTTTACAAAAACAGGAGCAGACAGACCACTGTATCTGCTATGAAGAGAGTTCCAAAATAAGGATTCTCATTTCTGCAAAGACCCGATGAAATCACTTTTTTAAAAAGACACCTGCAGGCATCTTCTGCCAGAAGTGCTCCCCTTCTCATCCCCTTCTGCCGTCCACCCTTTCTCCACCCAGTTAAAGCCCCTCCTCCTGTAAGACCCAGCTCAACTCTGGAAGCAACAGTCCTAATCCTTCTTATCCATGCCCACTCAGGATTTAGTGATGATTCAGTGTTGCCTCCTGCTCAATGTCTCTCCCATGATTGAGAACCATCAGGCCATTTTCTTTACAACTAGGCCATGAGGACCTTATGGGAAGGTTCTACCTTTCTGCTTCAACACCAGGGACTCAGTAAGTGCCGTTTAACTGAATAAACACACCCACATCCCACCTGCCCTGAGCTTGACCCTGTGCTCAGGGAGAACCTGGCTGAGCTGAGCTCCCTGCTAGGCCTGTGTTCTTACTCCTGCTCCAACTGGCAGTTTGTCCACTAATCCAACAAGGTCTCCTCTGCAATTCCACTATGTTATGATGAGCTCTCTCTCTCCTTACATAGTGATGGGTTTGAATACACAGTGATGTCCACAAGTTCAGGGTAATGGCTTGAGGCTCTGGGGTAGGAAGGGCAGAAGCAGGAAGTGCCAACCTTCCCAGCGAGCGGCCAGCTGCAGCCTGATTCTCACAAGACCTTCATCACCTCACAACTCCAGAGGAGCTTCCTATTTTGTTTTCATCACAATGAAAAACTCAACAGGTAATGTTTTTCTTAGTCTGTCTCCACAGAACACTTTCCTACCTATGGAAAAGCCTCCAATATAAGTTTGGTTAAAAAAAAAAAAAAAACAAACAAACCAAAACTTCAGGTCAAGGAAGGTTAATGTTGCTGCTTTCTAGGGGGAGATTTAACTTAGCGTACACAAAGCCCCTTCAAAAGGAAGAGACAGGATTCTGCCAAGACACATTACTAGAACGTTCTCCCTGCTATTCACCCAGTGCTCTCTAGCATGCCAATATTTTTTAATGGCCAAAGGGCAACGGAAAAAAAGGTTAGTGTAAGCGATGACACTCAGCTCTTACAATTGTTTAGGATTCAGTTGCATCCCTCATTCTCACATACCAGCTCACATTGTGTCTCACCAAAACTCCACTCTGTACTGATTCTATGGTATTGTCAACCAGGTATTACACAAAAGGCAGATGACCTAGGTGTGAAAATTCTGTTTTATCAGTCACCAATACCCACACAGTGTAGTAGAGCTAAAATACTGGGTTTAACCTAAGAGAACAGTCATTTTTCTGATATCAAAAATGCTTATGTTTCAGGGAAGAGCACATGTACAAGAGCAGAAGTGACAAAAGATGTCATAAACACACCCAGAGTGGAGTGTTCCTGTCAAGTGTGGGTCCAGATTCCTCCTGACAGTCTGTGAGGGCTGTCTGGAAAAAAAAATCCAGCCATAAATGCCTCTGTTTTTCACATTACATGGCTGGATTCTTTTTGGACATCACCCACTCCCCCCCGCCCCATCCCCACTCCACACACACATGAGGTGGGACAATTAATTTCGCTAACTCATCCTAGAAAAAGTGCTGAATGTCATCTTGGTCACCTTTGGAATATGCCCCTTGGGAAGTTATGCCAGCCCCTAGTCCATCCTTCAAAGCAACTGTGGAACTCTTTTTCTGAAATGGCCATCAGAGCTGTCATCATCCCCCAAATCTGACAATTAAGTTCGTGAACTTGCTACTGTGCATTTGCATTGGCAGCTCTGTACAAACAACTCAGTAAGATGTCATAACCTTGTCAGATTTTGGATACGATGACAGCTCTGATGGATGTGTGGGTGGGTGGTTTTGTGTGTGTGTAAAGAGAGAGATGGAGAGAGATAATGGCATTTCAAATATATATATTTGGAACTGACAAACAGATATGAAACCAGGCACATAGCTATTTTATTTTTTTATTTTTTTACTTATGCCTTCCTCCGCCTCTAAGGAAGGAAGGAAAGTAGAGGAGAGAGTGAGGGCAGACAGGGTAGAAGAAGTAAACAGTAACAATGGTCTCATAGGAACAGTGAGAATAGAAAAAGGGTCATACAGGATATGAAGGTGAATGATAATGTCCTCCCTTGATACATATTAACTGTCTTTCTAAAGTGCTGTCACATACATTATCACATTGTATACTAACCACATCCTTCTGAAAAAGGAAGACAGTTAACTCATCTTATAGTGTGGAAAGGAGAAATTTAAAAGCCTCCATCTATCTACAAACTCACCAAGTAGTAACTCAGAACATCTCTCAAAAGCCTGTTGTTTGCCATGTGCTGAAATGTCAAAGCTGTACGCTTAAAATGCATTGTCTGTACCCTCAAAAAGCTCACCACGGCATGAGGGAGGTGGGACCACATACAACAGAGTGAAGCACTCAGGCAGCAGAGCCCCTCCCTGAGGCCAGCATTCCTGGAAGGCAGGACAGCCACCCCAGTGCTATGCCCCCCTGTCCAAATTAGTGCATGGTACAATGGTGACTCCATAGCATATTTTTTAAACAAACAAATGAACAAATGCAGCAAAGGAATGAGAAGCCCAAGTTTCAGGAAAGTGAAGAGGGCAGAAAATGCCGCTGAGGAAAGGGCGTGGAAAACTCAGAATCACTGAACCAGGAATTCTGAGTTCTGAACTACACATTAAACACAGCTGAAGGCATTTGGGTTCGACAGAAGGAAAGGCAGGAATGGGCAGGAGTGAAAGAGGAATCATTTTGGATGCAAGCAGAGGGGAAGTGGACTATCTCCCATGTGAGATACTGACATTCATAACTTCAAAATAGTGGTTTCAGGTTTGGTAAGGGTCGATCTTAATGAGTCATTATGTTAACTGTCCTGATGCATTTACAAAGCAAATGCAAGATCTACTGGTACCATACCAGGATGAGTTTATCATGTAGCTGCCCAGTTCAACACATGTAGGTGGTGTGTGTTCCTAACTGTGTTTTTTAAAGTTATCATTAACTATCAACTATGCAGCATCATAAAGTACTCACCTACTACAAACTTAATTAAAGTTAATGATAACCACACCTCACTCAAAAGAGATCAGAAATATGGTTATAAAAGAAGGCTTGAGAAAGCAATCAAACAAGAAAAAGAAACAAAATGCATCCAAATTGGAGATGAAGACGTCATTATTTGAAGATGACACGATACTGTGTGTGTGTGTGTGTGTGTGTGTGTGTATAGAAAGAATCCTAAAGATTTCACCAAAGACCTATTATATTAGAACTGATAAATGAACTTAGTAAAGTAGCAGGATACAAAATTAATATTCAGAAATTGGTTGCATTTTTATATACCAACAATCAACTATCAGAAAGAGAAATTAAGAAAACAATCCCATTACAATTGCATCAAAAAATAAACTACCTAGGAGTAAATGTAGCCTAGGAGTTAAAAGAGTTGTACTTGGACAATTATAAGATGTTGAAAAAAGAAACTGAAAAAAATACAAATAGAAGTATATAATGGACTCACGGATAGAAAGAATTAACATAGTTAAAATGTTCACACTACCAAAAGCAATCTATAGATTCAATGCAATCCCTATCAAAATAGCATTTTCAGAGAACTAGGACAAATAATCCTAAAATTTATATGAATCACAATAGCCACAGCAATCTTTAAAAAGAATAATAAAACTGGAGAAGTCACATTGCCTGATATTAAACTACATACGACAAGGCTATGATAATTAAAACGGCATGATACTGGAATAAAAACAGACACACAGATCAATGAAACAGAATACAGACCCCAGAAATAAACCCATGTCTATATGGTTAATTCATCTATAACAAAGGAGGCAAAAATACACAGTGGGGTAAAGACAGTCTATTCAATAAATGGTGTTGGGAAAACTGGACAAATACATGCAAACATTGAAACTAGACCACCTTCTTACATCATATGCAAGAACAAACTCAAAATGGATTAGACTTAAATATAACAACCAAAACCATATAACTCCTAGAAGAAAACACAAACAGTAAACTCTCTGACATTGCTCTTAGTAATATTTTTTTGGTATATCTCTTTGGACAAGGGAAACAAAAGAAAAAATAGGACTTCATCAAACTAAAAATTTTCTACATAGCAAAGGAAACCATCAACAAAATAGAATGACAACCTACCAGTTGGGAGAAGACATTCACCAATGATAATCCAATAAGGGATTAATATCTAAAACTTATTAAAAACTCACATACTTAACATCAAAAAAAAACAAAGAATCCAATTTAAAAATAGGCAGAAGACCTGAATACACATTTCTCCAAAGAGGACATACACATGTCCAAAAGGCATACAAAAAGATGCTCAATGTCACTAATCATTAGAGAAATTCAAATTGAAACCACTATGACATATCACCACACACCTGTCAGAATGGCTATCATCAATAAATCAACAAACAAGTGTTGGCAATGATATGGAGAAAATGGAACCCTTGTGCACTGCTGGTGGGATTGCGAATTGGTACAGTCACTATGGAGAACAGTATGGAGGGTCCTCAAAAAAATTAAAAATAGAACTGCCTTATGACCCAGCAATTCTACATCTGGCTATTTATATAAAATAATCCAAAACACTAATTCAAAAAGACATGAACTCCCATGTTCATTGCAACGTTATTTACAATAGCCAAGATATGGAAGTAACCTAAGTACCCATTGATAAACAAATAGATAAAGAAGATGTGGTACATTTATACAATGGGATATTACCTGGCCATTAAAAAGAATGAAATCTTACCATCTGAGACAACATGGATGGACCTTAAGAGTATTATGCTAACTAAAACAAGTCAGACAAATGCTGTATGATTTCACTTTTATGTGGACTCTAAAGAACAAAATAAATGAATAAACAAAACAGAAATAGACTCCTAGATACAGGGAACAAATTGAGGGTTGCCAGATGGGAGGGGGTTTGGGAGGTTGAGTGAAAAAAGTGAAGGGATTAAGAAGTACCCAATGGTAGTTTAAAAATAGTCCTGGGGGTTTAAATCACAGCATAGGGAATACAGTCAATAACATTTTAATAACTATGTATAATGCCAAGTGGGTACTAGACTTAATGGGGGTGGGGAATAGCTTCATAAGTTATATAAATGTCTAGCCACTATGCTGTACATCTGAAACTAATATAATTTTGAATGTCTACTGTATTTTACAATTAAACAAATAAACAGAATAAACACCCCCAGAAGAGTCTCAAAACAAAACAAGAGGCTGGCAATCGGGCATCAGCCATATCCTGATTCTATCAATGCTTATAAAAGGTGGCGCTGCAAGAAAGAAACGCGACTCCATGCTCCTGGGTGAGCATGATAAAGTGAGGACGGAGTGGGGACGGCGGTGCGAGAGGAAGCAGGTGTTTGTTAGGTGAGCACACACAGGCGGCGGCTATTTCAAGTGAAAGGTGACCCTACCTAGACAGCCTCCTTTGTCAAGGCTCTCTTTTCTGTGCATTAATTACAAGTAAAGATATAACAAGTATTCGATGTGGTCCTTCTTTTTAAGAACTTGTAAACAAAGTACCATTAATTTTTTATTTTGAACTGAACAGGCCTCTGATAGGTTAAGAGCATCTGATTCCCGTCACCTCACTATTTTAAAGGAAAGGGGGGAAGGGGCAGAAGAAGAAAAAGTAGGTTTAAAAACCACTCAGAAATCTCAAAACACATGACTATCTGTCCGCCCCAGAGAGTTTCAGGAAACTGAGTTCAGTCTCCTCATCCAGGTCCTTTGCCAACAGCTAAGATAACCGTCTTCATGAATGAGGGCTTGATTCAACTCCCCGCACATATTTTCTCTGCAGAGATAAAGGGTCTCCAGCGATTCCGTTTTGTGTGTAGGACGAGGTAGTGTTTCTCTTGGAACGCCTGAAAGGAACATGCGGCCCCGGCTATCAGATGGCCCCTGCAGAGGGCCCACGTGAGCACGCCAGCCGCCCAGGTTCTCCGCCCTGGCCAGGAACTCACTCTGCACGCAGCCTGGAGCCGAGGCTCTAGCCAGCACCTCCATCAGCGAGCCTTGCATCAGGAGTTAATAGCAGTAAGTCAGGCAGAAATCAGCCATGGTGAAATATATCTCCCGTTAAAAATGACCTCACCAGTCATTCTCAGCTTGGCAAACATTCGCTTAGGGCCACTTTACATTGGAATTACGAAAAAAAAAAGTGATTTAATTTCTATAACTGAGTCATGTATACATATTCCAGCCCGAAGGCCCACAGTAATAAAAAGCTCTATGCCCACCAAAGGAGATGGGGAGCCATGTCCAGCAGGGGGCACGACCCATCCACAGACCCCTAGGGATGCATCCCGGGCATCTTGAAAAGAGTTGCTTGTATTTTTTTTTTTCAACCTAAGAAACTGGAAATGAAATCATTGTCCCAAAGAATTTTAGAGCTGCTAGGGATTTCTGAAGTCATATTAGCAAACCGTTTACTTTTCCTGATTCATAAAATCGAGGATTAGAGAGATGAAGGGCCTTGCTCATTCAAGGACTAAATAAAATTCATTAAGCACCGCCCCCTCCCCCCCCACGAACAAAGCATTCTACCTGTTAAACACAGACCCCTTCTTCTGAGTCAATATTATATCCAGTACACTGTTTCTAGGTATTAAAAGGGACACCACTATCATCACTACCACTTTCATGTCCTGTACTGGAAATGTAATGAATCAAAACTGAAGAATAAAAAGGCAAATTCTTATTCCTCTCTAAATAAGCACCTCCAAGGGCCTCATGCACTTCCTAAACATCTGGAGCTATGGTATTGCTCATGTACAAATTCTATGGGCATAAAGGAAGTCAATAAGAAAATCATATTCAATGCACAGTTTCACAACTATGCACAACTTTTCAAGAATGGAACTAATATGTACAAAGAACAAAGTTGTGAGGGCTATGAAAACACACTGCCAAGGACAGTCGATGTCATAAAATTTCAAATCACAGTGAAAGTCAAATAACCATAGATTATTTATGTTTTCCTTTGTCACACCCTCTGTTATGTTTTTTGTTTTGTAAGATTATCTACCTAGTTAAGCTTTCAAGCCAACATTAATAACGTTTTTCCTTTTGTTAGAATAGAATTAAAAACAAGACCTAGGATTAAGAATTTCAGCTGAAGGGACATTGTCTACTTGACACATACCGCCCCTCCATTCTGATAAACCCCCAGGCACTGCTATTCATAAAATCATGTGAGAGTCTTAGCAAGGTTCAGGCAGAAAAGGTTGGTCATTGCATACCTAGGAACACATATGCTTAGCATGCAGAAAACAGTTGCTGTTAAATACCTGCTGCCGACATGAAAAAAAAAAAAAAAAGAAAGCTCACCATCATTACTCATTACGGAAATGCAAATCAAAACCACAATAAAATACTACTTGACCCACTGAAAGGGTTATAATAAAAAAATTCTAGTAATAACAAGGGTTCGCAAAGATGTAGAGAAATCAAGTTCCCTGGTGGTGTAGTGGCTAGGTTTCGGCGCTCTCAACGCTGCGGCCTGGGTTCAATTCCCAGCCAGGCAACTACCCACATAAAAATAATAATTAAAAAAAAAAAAAGATGTAGAGAAATCAGAACCCTCCAACACTGCTAGTAGGAATATAAATGAAGCAGCTATTATAATTTGGAAAATAGTCTAATTCTTCCTTAACAAGGGAAACAGAGTTACCATTTGACCTAGCAATTACACTCCTAGGTATACATATAGTCAAGAAAATGAAAAACTACATCCACACAAAAGTTCACAGCAGCATTATTCATAAGTGCCAAAAGTTAACAATGGAAAACAATCCAAATGTTCATCAACATCCAAATGTGACATATCCATACAATGAAGTATTATTCAGCCATGAAAGGGAATGAAGTATTGATTCATGTTACAACATGGAAGAACCTTGAAAAAATTCACCTAAGTGAAAAAAGACAGTTATAAAACACCATATATTACATGAAATGTCCAGAACAGGCAAATCTATAAAGATAGAAAGTAGATTAGTGGGTGCTTAGGGCTAGAGGTTAGGAGGGTAGTGATAACTAATAGGCAAAGAATTTCCTTTTTGAGGAGATGAAAATGTTTTAAAATTGACTGTGGTGCTGGTTGCACAACTCTGTGAATCTATTTAAAGCCACTGAATTGTACACTTTAAGTGAGTGAATTGTATGGTAATGCAAGTTTTATCTCAGTAAAGCTGTTACAAAAAAACAAGATACCCCTATCATCACAGATACTATAGCTAAATACTACATCTAAATCAGAACCTGCAATGCTTTTAGTACCTTCCCAAGAAGTATATAGAGGAATGCTAATCAGTCTTACCTTAAGGGAGCCTAAAATATACCTAAAAGGTGCACACCAGAAAAGGTAATTAATAGCCCAGTGCAATATAAAATAAGGGACCAGCAACCAAGACAGAAGTAGATAAATGGGCACGAGCAAGAAGCAGCAGACTGCAGCCACTGGATTGGGCAGGCCATCTGCCATTCTCCCAGACCTCATTTCCCCTCACGGCCCAGCAACAGAATTTTTAGCTGAACACCTGGCCACCCAGTTAGGGCCTATTCTGCAGCTAGATGTAACCATGTTACCGTGTTCAAGCCAAGGGGATATGAAAGTGAATTCTAGGTCATCTCTAACTTCAAGACAATTTGCCTGGCCAAGCTTCCTATGGGCTGGAAGATGTACATGTAATGACCCAGCACAATGGGAGGGTCAGATCCTAAAGGGCAGTATTGAGAAAAGCCACTCTGCAGGCCTGGACTGTTTGCTACTGGGTTATCAGTGGAGGAGAAACCACCTTGTCTCATTTAAGCACTGTATTTCTGTTTTGGGGTCTCTTTGTTATAGCAGCTTAGTTTGGACCTTACGTTATCATAAGAGAAGTGGGATTTGAGTTCACTTTTAAAGTACAAGTGGGAGTAGACAGGAGGGAACTTGGAAGATGAGCATACGCATTCATAGTCATAATGACAGCCAACCCTGACTAAGCACCTGCCATGAGTTCCTACTATAGAATTCATGCACCTGGATTATCCCACTTCACCCTCACAGTACCCCCAAAAGGCAAATACATAGTATTACCCACATTCAATATAAGGTATTTGGTCCAGGTCACAGAACATGTAACATGGCCAAGGTCACAGAATAAATTAGTCCCTCTTAACCTCTCTGGATATTAAAATCACTTGGGGAACTTTTAAAAATGTACCCCACCCTCCAGAAATTCTGATTTGAATGGTCAGGAAAATGGTTCAACCACTACCCTATTTTTAGGCTCCCCTCACCTCAGATAATTCTATGGGACAGACACCATCTGGAGCCAGTAGAATAAATGATAAACTAAGAAAGGTACACTGGACAAGATGAAAAACAGATTTTTATGTTGTACTTCAACTCCCAGAATGTTTTACTGAGAGAGCAAATCCATCTGCAGTGGGCAGGAATAACCACCCAATCATCAATGTCTGAGAGGGTATGGGAGAGTAGAGGGGGCCAATCTGGCAAAAGCAGAGGACTTACGGGTAGTAAGGGTAGTAAGAAATAAGGTGGGAATGGTAAGCTGGCACCACACACTACAGAATTGTGTATTCCACCAGGCTTAGGAGAAAACTGACCACTACAGGCAACAGGACGGTTGCTGCGTACACTTAGATAACTGGGTCAATGACACAGGGGACGTAACTGGGAGTCTTTGAGTTGAGAACCAACATGCTGAAAAAGATGAAGCTCAAGGAAAAAAAGAGAGTAAAGTCACATTTTGAGGATAAAAATTTGACCATATGCACTTAAAAAGATGCTACTGCATATCGTCTTTATAGCTGAATTGCGTTTACACCTAAAGTTGTAAATCATGAAGGAGTCAAAAGCTGTCTCTCACTGGTAAGAAGCCTGAGTTATTTCTGTAACACAGGTCTATAAAAACATTATGAATGTTTAACACCTTTGGTTTATAGCAGCTTCTGATGCCTTTCTCAAATAGCCCTTTCAAGATCAATTTTCATTTAATTAAATTCTCATTGGTGCCTACTTTGTAAGCAATTGGTAAATCCTTTTCAACTGTATTTCTAAAATGACATTGCAACAGGAATATAAATAACAAAACAAATAAACAAACAAAACAGAAACAGACTCATAGATACAGGAACCAAATTGATGGTTTCCAGAGAGGGGAAAGTTTCGGGCCAGGAGAGGGAGGGAGGGGAGAGGGAGGGAGGGAGGGAGGGAGAAAGTGTGTGTGTGTGTGTGTGTGTGTGTGTGTGTGTGTGAATGAAATAGATAAAGGGGATTAAGAGGTACAAACTTCACGTTATAAAATAAAGAAGTCACGGAGATGTAATGTACAGCCTAGGGAATATAGTCAATAACACTACAGTCACTATGCATGGTGACAGATGCTAACTAGATTTATGGGAAACATTTTAAAAAGTACATCACTATGGTGTACACTTAGGATACTGTATGTTAATTATTTAATATGTCAATGAAAAGATGAAGAGATTATAAATGAAGATGCAAAAAAAAATGACATTGCATCAACTCCTAAAGTTATAAAACTATAAATATCTGCCCTCGCAAAAGCTTCAAATAGTAGATGAATCCTTGCAGGAAATGCCATCTCCCCTCACTGGCCACCATGTTAGTTAGATGCTTTCTTGTCATGAAGCAACCTGCTCCTGGAATTAACACTGTAAAAGGTTCCAAGAGAGCACTCTCCAGTATCCCGGTATTTTTGAGTATGCATTGACACCTCTAACCCCAGCAGTGGACATGGTAGAAAAGGTGAGCAAAGTGAATGAGAGCTAGTGTGAGATACTTGGGCTGGAAAGGGCAGGAGTGTCTAAGTGATCTCTTCTGGGATTATCCCTCTGTTGTCCACCAGCTGGAAGTCCTAGGCAAGTTACTGAACCTTCCTGAGCTAATGTTTCCTTATATAATAGATAAAGTCAGCAAAACCTTCTAACATCTGAGTTAAGACTTTCTGTGCCAGGTACTGTGCCTAGAACTCATTTATCGTCTCATTATCACCCTCGGGACAACCTTTGCAATCAAATATGAAATGCTAAGGGAGATAAAGACATGAGAGAGACCGCCTACACCACACTGAACTATCTCACAATAGCTCTCATTTGCTCAATTTGTCTATTTATTCAATATACTTGTCCTATTCTCTGTATAGTCTTTGCCTGTTTTCCATCTTTGATTCATTTTATGTCACAATGCCTGGTAGACTATAAAATATAACCAGTGATTAAAATGCACTGGATTTACCAAAAAAAAAAAAAAAAAAAAGTTCAAGTGTTTTTAAATTAAATAGTACAATAGCATATACTGTATATTCTAAAAGCTCTGGAATTGGAAGATAAAACTGAGTTTGCAATATAATTTGAGTTCTTTTTTATGCATAAATCTACATACTTTCATCTTTATGCAAATGCCATATTCTGTAAATTTATACTTAATTTCTGCTATAATTTCTTCTGTCACAAAATGTTTCTCAGCATTTTAAGTAACAGTGTAAGGGACATAAAATAGTCTACATGAGTATTCTGTATGTATCCAGTTATGATAAATGGGCATAATAGTCACTAAATTGGAAGAATGCTCATTTTATACACTGAAAACAAAAAGTTCCCCAGTGTCATATTTCCAGAAAAAAATGTTTCTGTATATGCTCATAATATTTTAATAAATAACATATAGTACTGACAGGTTCTGATGCATCCTGAGTTGTCAATTTACATTTAAGAAAACATAGTGGTAAGTAGGTGGCAGATATTAAAAATTCATGATTATACCTGCAAAACTACATCCCTTTCTCAAGTTGGGGGCCTAAGGCGGTTTTTACACTACTCTTCCCCAATAAGCAAGGTGGGGCACAGCCCTTCCTAACTTCCCCTCTCCTCACATGCAGTGTCCTGGCAGAGTGAAAGACACACTTTGCAGCTATCTGACAGAATCAGCGACAGGCCCTGGAACATGAAACACACATATCCTTCTTCATCCCTTTGAACACGTGGTTCACTTTTTCTTCTAAAACATGGCTGAGTTAAGCACAGTTCACACATTTCTGTCTATTCTTATCAAACTGTCAAAAGTGCTTGAGGTTTAAATTTTGTTAAGGAAAGTGGATAAATATGTACAGTTTGTGCGTATGTGTATGTGTTTGTAGTTTTTAAAACTGAAGAAAAAAATATAAAATTAGTAACTATAGAAGGCAGGCTATATCCCTAGGCTGTTCTGATTGTACAAAGTGTTTTCTTCATGTCACACAATGCCTCTTTTTTGAATCACCTGTCACAAATCTTTATGCGATAAAGAATAGTAATTATACCTAGCCAGCCTGACATCTTCAGGCAATAGGAAGTGCTTTGATTATTCTTTCAATAGGAGATGAAGATTAATTTTTGTTTTCACTCTCTCATAACGTTTTCATTTTGTTTTGTTTGCTGGATTATCGTCTCCCCTCCTACCTCTCAAGTATGGAAAAGTTAATTTAGAGTTAAGATGACCTCTTTATAATAAGTTTTTGATACTAGAAAAAGTAGAAAAAGAACAATAACAAAAAGCTGGCAGCCTAAAGTATTGAGAACACCCCAAAGTACATTAAGCCCTTATGTACATTGGAAGAAAGGCTGAGCTACTTAATTTTTAGGTATCATTTGATTTATCCAGAATTACATCAAATCTATAAGTCCATTGTCATAAAACACAGATGCTATGCCTGCTAGATATGTCCTTGGCTAGGGATGTCTCTCAAAATACAAGTTGTCTTATAACTTAATTCCTTTTATCTCTCCTAGCCCTCAGCAGGTTTTCCCTCCTGTGGAAAGGAAACATGTCGAGTATTAAGACCATGTAAATTTGGACAATGGACTCAACTTGTGAAGTTGAGAAAGTAATATTCTAAAATGTTGGGTGATACTCTGGAATGCTACTCATCTGCTCAACAGAAAAAGCTAGTAAACATGTGAATGCAAGTTATAGTATGATACACAAAGGTTTGCAAATGCTAGGATACAGTAGACTGAGTTAACCGTCACCCAGGGGGACTGGTAGATGCCAGATAAATGTTAAGTAGACTCTCCGTTAAGAAGAACTCAAGCAACCAGTTGCTTGAGAGTGCCAGTTGCTTAAATTCCAGTTAACAAAGATTCTACTGCATTTATTTTAGAAAGAGGTCTCTTTCCAGACTGGACTTGGTTTTTGAGTCAGTTCCTGGATGGCTCTAATCCTCTGGTGGTGGAGTTACTACATGGAGGTCTTCACCAGACACCATTCTACAATGCCTGTATCCAGAATACACTGCACTCAATCAGGCACTCTTCTCCAGGGCATATCCAGGGCAGAGGGAGACGTCATTCGAAACTTACTCTTTGTCAACTTAGAAATGGTTACCGTATTGAAAGCAAGAAACAGTTGGCATGCTTGCCAAAAGGGAGGAGAAAGTCAGAGCTGTGTTAAGAAATAACCCAGATTGTTGACTAGGGCAGACAGTTAAACTGCACTACTTGTGCAAGAACTACATGATTAATCTACCTTGGGATTCTTTATAAATCAAAGCTAAGAAATTATACACTGGCAATGGCAGAGAAGCTTATGTTGGAATGGTCTTCCCATAGATAATACAATAAGACAATAAAGAGTAGGAGGAAAAGGAGCAGAGACTAGATGAGATCTGGTCCTTAAGAAAAGGGAATTCCACTGGAGAAGATCCACATTTATACAACTTTGCCCTTGAGGGGTCTTTCCCTTATAAGTGGTGGGAGGTGAGCAGAAGGTAAGCAAAGTTTGGGCAATCAGGGCGGCTATATAAGGAAGTAGGATAATCCCAAAAAGTGGTAGGATAATCCCAAAAAGTGGAAGGGGAGACTCCAAATCTGCATAGAAACTACCCTAAAATCTTTGAATGACCCGATAGTTGATGAGTATTTGTAGGGGAGATGCCCAGGAAAGCTCTAAAGGTTTTCAGAGATTCAGCTACTGTTCACTGCAGGAGAGTCAGACTTTGAATCCCCAAAAGTTGGAGGGGCTTGGTTAACATTTTATCTTTCCTTTGAAACCACACACAGGCCCAGGGTTTAAGACTTCCTAAGACTAGGAGGAACACTGTTGAAACAGACACACAGAACAAATCATAGAATCAGTCTTAGTTGAAGGTGGTAAGTCAGTAAATTAACTGCCTGACAGAACAAAAATCAATACTCTTCAGAGGAAGATAACAGAATACACTCTTCAACACAGCATTATAATGTCTAATATATAATAAAGATTGACTAGACATGTCGAAAAAATGGGAAAAGGTAATATGAACCTAAGTCAAGAAAAGAAATCAAAAACATATCTCAAGATGGTGTAAATATTAGATTTGACAAATTTAAAGCAGCTATTATAAACATAATTAAAGACAAAGAAAGGGCAATTTAGTAAAAAAATATAAAATTCTAGAACTGAAAAGTATAGCTCTAAAATGAAGAATTCGCAAAATGGAATTGACAACAGTTTGGAGATGGCAGATGAAAGGATCAGTGAACTTTTAAAAAAATGGAAATTATTCAATATGGAAAACAGAATAAACATAAATATTAGGGAGAAACAATGAGCAGAGTTTCAGTGACCTCGGAGACAACATCATGCAAACTGAATTATGTAAATGAAGTCATGCTCAGATGTTGAAAAGAGAGAAAATGGGGAAGAAAAATACTTAAACAAATAATGGCCAAAATCTTCCCCAATTTGGTGAAAAACATTAACTTCAGATCCAGTATCTTGTGGGAGTTCCCTGGTGGTATAGTGGCTAAGGCTTCGGCGCTGTCAACGCTGCGGCCTGGGTTCGATTCCCAGCCAGGGATAAAGATTCAGTATCTTGTGAACCACAAGCAAGATAAAGACAATTATTTTTATTATAATAGAACTGCTAAAAGCCAAAATAAAGAGAAAATATTGTAAGCAGCCACAGAAACATGAGCCACATTACATAAAAGGGTACAAAGATGGAAATATTGCCCAACTTTTCACCAGAAAAAGATGGGAGGCTAGAAAACAAACAAACAAACAAAAAAACAGTATATTTAAACTACAGTCGATCTTGAATTCTACACCAGAATGTATATCTTTGTCCTTAAAAAAAATTCCTAACAAAAAAGTCACTTTTAGGTAACTGAAGAGAGAATCCACCACCAGCAGACCTGCATGGCAAGCAAGAAATAAACACAAAAGTTCTTTGCGTTGAAAGGGCAATGCCATCAGATGGACACTTGGAACAACAGAAAAGAATGAAATGCATCAGGAATATTAATATGCAGGTAAACATAAATGACTATCATTTTTTTCCCTTTCTTTAACTTCTTTGTCAGTTGACTAATGCAAAAATCATATTAGGGTATGGTATAGTGAGGTTTAAAATGTTTGTAGAGGAAGATATTTAACAATGATAGTACAGAGGATGGAGGATTAATGGGATTAAACATGAAGTTTATAATATTCATTCTAAGAAGACTGTGATAAGAAGGTATACATCTCTAGAACAGCAGGTGACAAACAGCTTAGAGGCCATGTCATTGACTTGCACATTGTCTATGGCTGCTTTTGTACTACAACAGCTGAGTTAAATAGCTGCAGCAGAGATCAAATGATCTACAAGGCTAAAATATGTACTATCTGGTGCTTTACAAGAAAGTTTGTCACCCTCTGTCCTATACAGTCCTTCAGTCAGTCTTACTATTTACAGAATTTTTATTTTTTGGAAATCTAGTAGGTATAGAGTAGTAAAGATATGCTTCCTTCCAAGTCTCTGTCACTTCAAGACAAAGGGCCCCAGCTTCTGTAGGACATCCACATCCCAAGGTCAGAGTCAAATGACAAAAAACAAACAAAGAAAAAAACACATTTCACTCTGTCATCATGGACTCGTGCTTACACCATGGGTTCTAGCATGCTCTTATCGTCTTCCCTTTAATATTTATTTTCCCTTCCTGGTTGTCCGACTGTGGATTTTAAGCTCCAATATCAGACACAAAGACAATTAAACTGTTAAACCAGCTCCCACACCAGCGTAAAGTCAAAGCCCTTTAACGCGCACACACATACACGCACACATCACCTCCTAGTGGTTCTGCTTCCCTGATTTAATCCTGACTGAGAGACAAATTAACAAAGTCAAAATTGGTTTTCTGAAAAGATAAATAAAATGTATAACCCTCTAGCAAGTAAATGATCAAGAAAAATAAAATGCAAATGAGCAATATTGGGAATTGAAATAGGATGTGCCTACAAATCCTATGGATGTTAAAAGAACAAGAGACGATTATGAACAACTGACGGCAACATAGTCTACTATTTAGAAGGAATGATGGGCTCATGTATTTCTGGCAGAATTAGTCATAATAGTCCCAAACTGAAAATGACTCAAATGTCCATTATCAGGAAAAGAGATAAATTATGCTATATTCATAAAACAGAATACTATTCTGTGATTAAAAAAAAACAACAAACTAATAACACATGTAACATTATGGATGAATTGCAAAAATAGTATGCTGAAAGAAGCCAAACACACACAAAAAATGTACATGCTCTAAGATTTCATTTTTATGAAGCTCAAGAACAGGCAAAATTAATGTATGGCGATAGAAATCAGAACAATGATTGCCTATGGGGGATAGAGACTGAATGGAAGGAGGCATGAGGGAACATTCTGGAGTGATGAATATGTTCGATATCTTGCCTGCAGCAATGGTTTTATGGATGTACACATTTATCAAAACTCATCGAACACTACACTTTAGATCTGTGCCTCGCGTTATGTGTAATTTTACTCTCACATAAAAATGAAGCTAAGTTGCTTAAAAAATGTGTGCTTTCTCTATGACTTAGGAATACAGATAAAGGAACATTATTTTCCTTTGCTAATCGCCACTTATTAACCCTCTGCCAACCACGTTTAGAGGAAATGCCTATTCTCCAATAAGCTCGTACACGTCTTAAAGCATTTCAAATAACAGTAATTTCAATGGGCTCCAATAATCAGGTTCACTGTGGGCTGACCGTGCTAGGGACTCCCTCAGTTTAGGTTGGGTACAAAAGCACTGGGAGAACGGACGTTCTCTATTCCAGAAATTACAATCTCAGAGTTAAGTACAATCTGTTGTTAAAGTGGTTTTCTCGGTCACTGACTGCATCTAGCTATCCCTTATAGGGCTCGGCCCAAAGCTGAAGAGGGGTTGAAATAACAGCCTTTGCTCTAAAATGTAAGTACACCCGTGCAGACAGTCAGCAGTTCCAGGAAATAATTCACCTGCAAGACATATGACAGAAGAAAGGCTGTGATTCACTCCTCCCTCCTTGTAGCCTTTGACAGAAATCACTTGACTTCAATTAGCAATATGCAACCCTGTTTCTCAGCCTATTTATAGGATGTGGTTTTCTGCCTCTTATACTAAGCTCCAAAATAAATACTGAAAAGAGAAAATGGTCTAAATGAGGGAAAGAGAAGGACTAACTGAAAATTTTTCATTTTTCGGTATCACGCAGAGGTCGTAAACCAAGGAATTAGAGAATGGTTGCTTCTTGTACAAGTTGCAGCGAACAACCAGAAGAAGCGTAAGGAATTAATCTCATGGTACTTCCATTCTGTTCACTAGAACACAGAAGCTATTGTAATTTAATAGTAACCTCTGCTACAGAACTGCAGAACAAAAAGTAATGACTAATGATTTCCGTAGCTATATGAGAAAATTGCACAATATGCACTTAAAATAATCAGTTTCCCAAGATCGGCTCAAGGCAAAGAAAGGGAAAGACAGGGAGGAGCTTGATGGGAAGAAGCAAGGTTTAAGTGTTCCAGGTTTGCTGCCGGAAAGGGACACTACCCAAGGAGGCGTTTGGACACTGATTATGGGACCAAAAGGAGAAGGCTTGGAAGTAGGAAGTTGTTTTGGTTTTTGTTTGTTTGTTTTTGATGGGCCCTATTCATACACAATATGAAATTCTTGAGGATTAAAAGATAGGATAGGGAATACATGTTAGATATTTTATCTAAATACAGTAGGCTCTCTGTTAACCGGCAGTTCCAGTTAATGAAGAGTCTACTGTATTAGGTCTTAGGAAGAGAGAATTTCCAGAAGTTCTTTGAGATAGTCTTCCTGTTTGGCATGGCCCTACCACTATGATCTAAGAAGGGGGGCGCAACTACCTTACCAGTACTTGTCTTTCATCGCGCTGAAATAAACATCCTGATGCAGACACACTGCATTTTAAAAAACAAAACAAAATCAAAGAGCTATAAAACCTTAAATATAAACCTTGTTTTCATTTATTCAACTTAATAAACATCATGCAAGTAATTTTTCAAAATCTTACCCAGCCTGCAGGTCTAGCTCACACTCTCCCTTACCCAGGAAACTTTGCAAGAGTGTCTCAGCTCAAATAGACACCTTCAAGTTGCCTGTGACCTTCTATACAAGTTTTCATTTGCACAGCACAATCCAGAACTGTCCTGTGCTCACTGTCTGCTAATTTGGGTGAAAACATGAGCATAACACAAAAATATTGCAAAATCAGTAAGATTAACTTGGGCCAGGTCAGTGAGCAAGTTTCAGCTTTCCTTTGTCCTCCCCAGAACAACAAAGGCTCACAGAATTGATACAGATTTTGTGAATTAAAGATGGTGATGATGGTGCTGGGACTTAGAAAGGTCAGATATGAACCCCGGGGGAAGAAAGAAATGACAAGCACATGCATTTCTGGCAAAGATGGAAAAGTGCTGTCAGAAAGACCTAGGTAAATGTATTATTTTTAAATGAGGGCATCTCTCTTTCAGAGGAACGGAGAAGCAACATTTTTTATATGTCATTTTCTTCTTCTTCCATTCTTCTCTTGCTTAGGTATCCCTTATAGCGCTTGGCCCAAAGCTGAAAAGCGGTTTAAATAACAGCCTTCGCTCCACAACATAACTGCACACGTGCAGAAAGTCAGCAGTCCCAGGAAATAATTAATTCACCTGCAAGACACACGGCAGAAGAAACGCTGTGATTCACGCCTCCCTCTCTGTAGGCTTTGACAGAAATTCAGAGGGAAGGCAGAGTTCTCAACTGCTTCCATGCTTTCTGTTGCTTTGAAATCATCTCAGCTTTTGCACATTACATGCAACCAGCTCAAATTCCAATTCTTGACCCCTACCAACCAAACACAAACAGCCCCCACCCCCCCACACACACACACTCAACCACAACAACCACAAAAAACAACCCTTTCTCTGATTCCTAGCCTAGACTCAGTTCTTTGTTATATCTCTGATCACATCTAATCAGGAGACTCGAAGGGCCCACCCATACTCATCTTTGGTCCTAAACTTATGTTATATTGAAAACAGCTTCCAACACCTAGAAACTCAGAACTCTATCTAGGCATTTTCTTATAGGGTAGGTCTGCTCAAATTCTGTGTCTTACATCTGCCTAAGAGTGTCTTTGTTTGGCCTGCATTACTGAAGAACAGTTTAAAATTAAGTGCTAGTTTGTTTTTTTTTTTAACTAGCACTTTGTATATCATTTTATTCTAGTCACCATTGTTTCTGATGTGATGAGCTGTTTTTCTCTTATCGTTTTCAAGACTTTTTGTCTTTCAACAATTTGACTGTGGTGTATCTACACACGAATCTCTTTGTGTTATGTTTTGGATTCACTGAGCATCTTGGTCAGCAGATGAATGTTCTTTATCATATTTTGGAAATTTGCAGTCATTATTTCTTCAATGTCTTTTCCTGCCTGCTTTTCTCTCTCTGTTGCTTCTGGGGCTCCTATGACACATACATCAGTATGCTTGAATTCACACAGTTTTCTGAGACTCTGTTTTTCATCATTCTTTTCACACTCTGTTCTTTAGATTAAATAATATCTATTTATATATCATCAGGTCTACTAATTATTTCTTTCAATATATCAAATACTGCCATGAGCCCCTTGCATGAATTTTTCATTTTAGCTATTTTACTTTTGAACTCTACAATTTTTTTTTTTTTTTGTAGTTTCAATTTTTTGTCGTGAGTCTCTACTTATGGAGTCACTGTCATCATACTTTGCCTTAATTTTTAAAACATGGTTTCCTTTAGTTCAGGGGTGTCCAACTTTTTGGCTTCCCTGGGCTACACAAAAGATATACTAACACTAACAATAACCGATGAGCTACAGAAAAGTCCGTGCATAATTTTAGTAATGCTTTAAGAAAGTTTACGAATTTATGTTGAGCCATATTCAAAGCTGTCCTGGGCCACATGTGGGCCACGGGTGAGACAAGTTTGCTTTAGTTCTCTCAACAGCTGCTTTGAAAGTTCTGTAAGCAGCTGTTAAGTTCAAGATCTGAATCCACTCACAATTTCTATTAACTGCTTCCCCCTTTACTATAGATTACTTTCTGTTCCTTTGCATGTCTCATAATTTTTTGCAGAAACTAGGTATTTTGGATATATAATACTGTAGCAGCTCCGGATTCTGACTTCTACTCTGAAAGTTGTTGTTGGTATTATTCTGTTTGTTTAGCAATTTGCCTTGACTAAAGCCACAGACCTGTTTCCTCCACAGAGTCTGGCTACGGTCTTTGCTCAGGTGTTGTTTTTATTATTGCTGTTGTTGTTGTTTTGAGGTTTGTTTTCCAATTCTCTTTATTTTTAAGCCTATAGTCCTAGGGGTTATGCCTGAATCTGTGCAGCTCAATCGTCAACCATTAATTGGTCACAAGTTGTGCAAACACCTCAGGTCAGTAAGATTTCCACCTTCTGCCAATGGATCTGTGTGTCTATTGGTAAAACATTCAATATTCAGCAGTATTTAAAAGTATCTAGCCTTTATTGTCTGCAATACCCTCTTGTGTTTCCTCTGTGTATGCATCCTAATCACAATAAGCTAAGGATGAGTACAGCTCTGGTCCTTTCTGGTCTCTCCTGAGCAGATGCATGGAGAGTTTATCAAAGCTCCTTAGGAATTTCACTTCCCAGATCACCAAACTAAACATCTATCTAGTCTTCTGGTTCACTGCTTGCCCCAAACCAGAAGGCAACCTCAGTCTAGCTTAGCCAATGTTATTCACATTTGTTTCCCAAAATCATTACTGTTGCTGACTAGACATGAGATTTTTCTGTGCTCCACTCCAAATCAAGTCAAACCCCTTTCTCTCAGTGAAGTTGCTAGTTTTCTCAGATTATATTTAACAAGTTTGTCCAGTTTTATAATATTACTGCCTTTTTTGGAGAGGATCTACCAAGCTACTCTCTGTGCTACACTGAAAGTCCTGCTTCCAAACCACACTGTATTTATAGAAAAAGCTAAAAATACTACAAATGTACAAGTGTAATTTATTCATGTTCACTAATTTGGGAAATCATAATTTTCATCTACCTTCTCTTTTCTAGATTCTAAAACCTTTATTATTTAAATACAGACTTGTTTTCTTTTCCTAATCGAATAGCAAAGTAAAATAAATAACAGAAAAACAAGAGGTTACATGAAATAGATTACAACATCTGCAGAAGAAAGTCAGTTATATAAAAAGATTCTACCTTTTTTACTGTCTCTCATATACTCTACAAGGATTCAAGTGGTTTTGCTTTCAAGTATTCAAATTAATTTCAATGGGTAAAAGGGAGAAAGAAGAGAGGGGAAGAAAGAAGCAGCAAAAGAACCTTAAGTTCTAGTCATATGCTGCAAAGGGGCGGGGGGAAACCCCAAATATTTAACCTTCCAACAAGAAAAACTTGAAGCCAAGAATATTAAGAACAGGAAATTCAGAAAAAAAAATTAATGAGCTAGCCACTCCCTCAATATCAAACCAAATAATTTAATATTTGGTATTTATTTAGTGTCCACCAATTCTAGAAATTGACTCCCAGATGCAGATAATTATACAGATCATAAGAAGTTTTTAAATTGTGTGTTATTTTTAATGTACCTGGTATCCATCCCCAATTTCCTAAAACACGGCCCTGCAGAAAACACAGTAACTCAAATACAGTTGGCTCTGCCTACCCTGCTACGTGAAATCTAATGCATTTAGTCTGTCCCCCATTCTCTTCTTCCTCCACGCCCCCCTCTCTGCCTACGTGGCTAAGACCACAGTATTTCTTTTTCCACAGTCAAAATTCAAATAAGAACAAACGTGTGCTCGAGGCTGCCAAATATTACTAGATGAATCACTCTTTGCTTCCAAATGACTTCACTTTCTACCTCCCAAATAAAACTGCAGTCATTTTGGGGTCCCACTGCAAAAAATAAACCCATAAATTCCTATGATTTGGAAGGAATAGTGTGAGACCATCTAGCCCCAGGGTGTCCAAACTTTTGGCTTCCCTGGACCACACTAGAAGGAAAACAATTGTCTTGGGCCACACATAAAATACCCTAACACTAACAACAGATGATGAGCTTTAAGAAAAAGTCTATGTATAATTTTTGAAATGTTTTAAGAAAGGTTAAGAATGTGTGTGAGGCTGCATTCAAAGCTGTCCTGGGCTGCATGCAGCCCACCGGCCGCAGGTTGGACAAGCATGAAAGCCCATCTCCTAATTCTTAAGCAAAACTCAGATTAAGATAGAGGTGTATTTGTTATCTAAATGTTAAGAGACTGAGCTCAAATACAAACTGCAACTTGGTGTAACTTAAGCTTCCTGAAACTCCTGCTGTTGGGTATCAGAGCTGCCCAAACAATGTTCCTGATGCTTCCAATAGAAACTCTGAACAGCCCTTTCCTGTTTGGTTGAAGCCAGTGACATCACTGACAAGCCACTACCAGGCCACAGCTGTTGTTCTTGTAATCTTTGGAGAGCATCTGTATGATGTGTCAAAATGGAATGAATATCCTTAGTAAAATGATAATGAACTACCTATGACAATTAAGACAGAGAAGAAGGAGTGAAAATAAAAGAGAAGGCCAATCAGGAGTGAAAATATGTTCAACACCATGAAGATTTCTTACCAATTGAATCATATTTCATAGTTCTAATGTATGGAAGTAACTGGAAGAGGACCCCAACATGATTATACTTTGCCTGCCTTGCTAAAGAAAGTCAGTTGACTTGAACCCACTGAACTCCCAATTCCACTGCCAGCCTCGGCAGATACTTCTAGCACAATCTAGCTCTACTGTGGCTGTGTTTAATTTGCAAGTACCTTAACCATAATTTCCAGATTTTTCTGGCTACCCCCAGTTCCCAGTTGTTCCTTTCTGGCTTTTCAATACCCCTTAAGAGCCACCAACTGTCTATCAGTGTATGAGGCATCCAAAACTATACATATGGACCTTTTATAAAACCACCATCCTGAGCATGCAGGACTATGATCCCCTTATACAGAATGTGACCTGCAGTGGGATGTACCTGGGATACAAATCCTTTGTTAGACTATATGTGTCTAAGTTTGTCTCAGAAATGTGACTATCATACCTTGAATACTTAATCTTTGTGGTTTCTGGGGCAAAAAAACACCCATCATTCCCAACCAAATCCTATGTTGAGACTCTACATTAAGACTTGGAAACAGATGAAAATGAAAAATTAAAATGAAGGTAGTTACTTCACTGCAGCATGGTGGTTTTCCCACTACTTCTAAGGTCCATGGCGCTAGACAAAGAGTGCTGTCTCCTTAATGAATGCCTGAGACAGTGCAGACCAGCCACCAGGAAAACAGGTAGAACACAATTTCCTTTCTTGCTTCTGTGTGCCCCTCACTCATAAGCAAAAGGGTTGAGGCCACCAGAAAAATGGACAAGGTCTCTTTAGTGAATGGAAAGTGCTTTGTGAAGCAGTCTGAGTACCAGCCCTCCCTAGATCTACCTTCCCTCTCTTTGGACATGGAAAAACTCAGAGAAAGAACAGGCAGCAACCTGCTAAGGGAACAGAGGGAGCAAGTTACCTGCTGGCGGGTATGGTCCAGCCCTCCGCCTCTCCCACTGTGTTTCACCCCTGTGGACAGAAGCCCATCTCACCTCATTCTGGCAAAGCCGCTGTCACAGACCTGAGAGCTGCTGCATATCCCCATTTCAGTCAACTGTAGCCTCAAGGGGTGGACAGTTTTCTGGCTTTTGCTTTTCTTCAATTTAAAGGAAGAGAGAGAAGGAGGAACAGAAAGAGGACAAGAAGAAGGAAGAGAACGGTAGATATGTGGAGGAAAGAGGATGCAAAAGAAGGGAGCAAAGCACTTACTTACTCATATTAATACCTACAGGTTATATATTCTCCCACCCCCATACTTACTCTACAGCATGAGTAACCAGCCTCCTGCTTGATACCAAGTGCCCACTGATAATGGTGACTTACATGCTATGAAAACATGCAATAAGGGGCCAGGGTACAAAGTGGTATCCAAATGAATTATAATTAAATGAGAATAGGTTACCCTGTCCTGTGTGAAGGTCCATTAAGGACCCACTCTGCCCTGGAGGCATTTTTGCATGCTATTGTTACCAGTGACAACAATGGATTTGCCCTGAGCCAGGCACATATCTGGGATGGGGTAAGTGGGGCCCATGACCTCCTTCCTCTGAAAGCTAGTATAGACCCCACCTTGAAATAGGCCATTCAGGTGCCTCCCTGTTCTTATCAACTTTGTTATCTGGTTCCACTGCAGTGGCATTTCAAAGAGCTGTAAAAACAGAAAGTCAGATAGCGTGCTTTGATAATGACCCCTTGGGTGTCATGGAGAGAACAGCACAAGCACTGGTTATGAGTTGCCAGTGGAACGGAAACCTTCAAAAGGAAATTCAGCCACCAGCTAAGCCCCAAGGTAAAGATCAAGAGGAAGATAGATCTCAATAGGGGGAAAAGCCCATATTTGGCAACATCTGGAACCCTGGACTGGCTAGGTGGGGTAGGGATACACATAAACTCTATTAAAATCATAGAAGTTTGGAGTTGGAAGATTTTAAAGAGAATCCAAATCCTCTAATTTCAAAACAAAACAAAACAAAAAACATGGCTTTATCCCCAAGTTAAAACTACCAATCATTAGCAGAGCTGGCAACAGAAGCAAGCTCTACCCAATACAACAAGATGGACCTGCAAAAGCATGCAGTTGGGTCTCAGGTGTCCTATTTAAGGACAGGGGATCTTGAGCAAACAACATTCTTCCTCAATGCTCTCCTCCAAAAGAGAGCTAGGAAGGACATCCTAGTGCTGCTTCCTGTTTTAACTTTCCTGAAGTATACTCTGTTTCATTCCAAAGACACAGACCCAATCTAATATCCCTTCACTAAATGAGGCAATGCTTACCTGTCAAGGTAAAGGAATGTTTTCATTTTACTCATGCATTCTAAGTGGGCCCAGCCCTTTCACAAATTAAAAACGTCAAACTCCAGACCACACACACACACACACACACACACACACACACACAAAATCATCTATGCCCCACCCCACCCCCTCCATTCTGATCTAATCCAGCCTACCGAGTGAATAAATTTGAGGAAAGCCTTCTAGATAAACATTCATAGAAAGCCTCAGGATGGACCAAACTCTATGACTTAATGATATGATGGGAAAAACAAAGCACCATACTTAATGGCACTTGAGTGACCACAAAATACAGAGCATTAAAAGGTTCTAGCAGGGCCTAAGTTTTATAAGCTTTTAGGAAAAAAAAATGGCTAAACAAGTAATCACAGTAGCTGCTATCACAATGAGGATAAATACGAGGGCAGACCCCAAAACCCCCAAGATTTATTTATTGATGCAATGCACCTATTGAGACGACTTTCCCATGTCTGAGAACAGTTTTTGAGCTCTTCGATTTTGATGTCTTTCAGTGCTTCTACCATTTTTTGTTTCACCTCTTCCACATCAGCAAAATGTTCCCTTTTGAGGACTTCTTCATCCAGGAACCAAAAAGGCACAGCTCGGGGCAAGAGTGGGTAAATACGGAAGGTGGAGCATGGGGGTCATGCCATTTTGTTTTTGTTTTTGTTTTTGTCAAAAACTGCTGAACACTCAGCACAGTGTGGGCAGATGCATTGTCATGGTAGAAGAAACAGTCATCTGTTTGCCACAACTTTGGACATAACCTTCTCAAAACTTCAGATAAAAATTCTGGTTGACCATCTGATCCAGAGGAATGCATTCCGAGTGCACGATCCCTCTCACATCAGAGAAAGAGGATTCTGGGGGGTTGTTTTGTTTTGTTTTTGGTCCCCCCCTTGTATAGTTTCACAGCATCCAATGAACGACCCTAACGTGGACTGCAGTCTCTCCACCTTGGCTTGTGTCCCTCTGACGTCCACTCACTGCACTCTGGCCACATTGGCCTCACTTTGACCTGCAGATATGCTAAGAAATTTCCTTAGTCCCAATCTCTCTCTCTCTGCTGTTTCCTCTGTCTTTGATTTTGGCTCAAACTGCATTCCCACAGAGCCCTTCTCCAACCATCTTAAATCCTCAACCTGTCCCTGGTAATTTTCTCTTAATGTCTTTATCGCACTTATCGCTACTTGACATTACTATATGAAACTTGTCTGTCTACTAGGTGTCTCCTAACTAGAATGGACACTCCTTAAAATGAAGTCTTGGACCATTTCATTTTGCATTATGTCCCCAGCACCTAGAAGAGGCACAGTAAACACTTACTGATGTAATTAATGTTCAGACTCCATGTACCCACGTGGCTCCACTGAGGGACATGGTCTCTGTTGTATGTTTTGTTTTTACCACCACTGTAAAATGCTGAAGAAACTGCTTTTGCTTTGCAGTTCATACCCTCCAGTGTGATTTTCTGTGCTGACAGGAGATACCAAGTAGAGAAGAGCCACAGAATCAGCAAGCCCCTCTGTCACAGTGATCCATCATGCTTGATCAGCCTGTTGGTACGCACTTTAAGAGGCTCACCCCCATTAATGCAAAATCAGCCATGGAGGCCGCATGTCCAATGGAGAACTGAAGGATGATCCGGAGAGAGATTTAGAAACAACTTATAAGGTCAGACACCAGTACAAGCCAACCATATGACGTGACTTGAGACAGGAAGAAATGCCTCATTTGCATGTGGAGAGAACACAGGAAGAGTGTAACGGAGGAAGAGAATAGAAACCCTCCAGTCTCCAATTTATTGAACCCTAAGTGAAACTGGTCTCTGTCTGTCCCTTGCTTGAATCTCCCACAGAAACCCCAAAGACTGCTGAGGGCCTCTTACCAGGCCACATGATTAGAGAGAGAAAAAGGAGACAGTTGCAGCTAAATACGGTAAAAGAGTAAAAACTAAGAACACACTACACAGTGCATCAGCTGACTGAGATAAAGCTGGTGGGAGCGGCGCTTCTCAGTATCATTTCACTGGTTTCAAGTGAATGCTTTTAGAAAGAGAGGGTGAACCTAAGAATACGTGTGGAGAACTCTCGGACACCAGATAGTTAGATGGCTTGAATTTGCAAAGCCTGCAGAGTTCCGGACACTCTGAGAGCCAGACCTGAGAATAAGCCCTTGTGTCAGGGGATGGCACCCAAGATCACTCCCAAGTTCGGTGATTCGCCGGAAGGTCTCACAGCTAAGATTATGACAGCAAAAGGATACAAAGCAAAGTCAGAAAAGGGGAAGGTTGTGGCTGCAGAGTGCAGAGGAGAGCAGGCACAAGCTCTAGCTCGAGTCAGCTGCAGCATGATATGGCGCTGTGATTCAGGCTGGACTAAGTAAGCACAGTGTGCAGAAGAGGAGGGCACGGCCCCTCTTTTCCTCTGAGCATTGGGCTACTCAGTTTCCAGAGGAACGAATGCAGTTCTGGCATCCCAGCATAAGTTCAGTCTTGACAAAGCTGGAGCATGCTCAGAGGAGGGCTTCTGGGGGGGACTGGGGATCCAGAAACTACAGCAGAAGTATGTGCCGGATGTCAGGAAGGTAAGAACGTACCATCTGAAAATGAATACTATGCAGACTGACCCAAGTCTGCAAAGATTAGCAAGATCAACAGGTGAAAACACCTGGCCCACATCCAGATGATTATCTGTTATGGTGGTTGAGCCCTACCAGGCCCATAGCACATGGGGGACAGCCTGTGCCCCATGCTCCAGGGAGCGCTACCTATTAAGATCAAGGGTCAGTAAACTTTGTAAAGAGCCAGATAGTAAATACTTCCAGCACAAAAGCAGGATGTTATCTATAGACAGGATTCTTATACAGACTGGCAACAAATGGGCATGACTTTGTTTTAAAACTTTATTTATAAAAACAGGTAGTGGGCCAGATTCAGTCAGTGTGCCGTAGTCTGCTAGCCTCTGATTTAGACTATGATGTGACTGTGGTCCACAGAAGTTGTGTAGTATCTAGGGATTATTCATGTAAGGCTGGGGGATCATTCACTATGGATTTTGGAAAGTTGCAGGCCTTCAATTTGGGAGAAAAGGTAGAACAATGGCAATCTCTTCCACTTCCAAATGTATATTAAAATCTGGCTATGAAAGAAGAAACAGAAAAATTGAATGGTCTCACAGTCAGTTCTGACATCAGCAGGCCTAGCACACAGACCTCCTTGATCCTGGCCTTACACGCCTTCACCGTAGCTCACAGGTCTTAGACTGGTATTCCTCAGTTTGTGGCCAGCTTATACTCTAATATTCTAAATGCCAGTCACTCATCACCAGCCAGTCACACATTTTCTTCCAGACCTGTCTATATTGAGGCCCATGTCTTTGCAGCTGTGACATCACACAGAGAGAACCCAGTGGCCAGGGGGAACCTCTGTGATTCTCCTTTGGAGATTAAGAATGAAGTAGGCAGAGACTGGATGTCATCTATCGAAAGGACTCTTACAGAGACAAGGAGGTGAGGCCAGACCTCTGCGTCATGACTCTATATGCCCAGGATTTTATCTTGAGTCAGGGCGAGCACCGTAGAGGACTGAAACAGTGACCAAATCTGGATCTTGGACCCAGATATACCAAAATGACTTACTTATTCAAGTCCCATTGTTCAGGAAGCCTTGAGCTAAAAGGAAGAACCCAATGTAGGTCAAACCTCACAAATACCACATAGGACAAATGACAATTTCACTGTGGCTTTCGAGAGACTCAAGGCCACACGCTGACATCCCCAAACCTGAGAACCATTTCTGTAAAAACAAACCCTGCATTCCTCAACCATGGTTTTAAATCTGAACAGAGACAGGCAAATACAGACAAAAAGTTGATAACCACAAACTCCGCATCCACTTCATAAACAAAAGCCCAAACCCTATCCAAAATGTATGATCCTTCTATAAAAGCCTTTAGTTTATTCTTTGGCAAATGAATGGAACTTGCTTCCACTTTTGGTGCCTCTAATACAATTTCTGAAACTTGTTAGCTTTTGGTTCAAAGGTCTATGAGACAAAGTCAGGCCCAGAGCCTTTTAAAACCATTTGCTGAAATCTCATTTTGATCATTATCATAATGGCCAATATTTCTGAGCACTGTGTGCCAGCCCTTCACATACACTTTCTCCCATGGTCCTTCTCATGTCTCTGTGAGCTAGCTTTTCCATAGTGCAGATGATGGGACTGCAACCGGACTCCATGAATGACTTGGCCAAAGTCGCCCCGCTGGTGAAACAGAGATTCAAACCCTAGCAACCAGAGCACGGAGCCTGTACCACTGGCTTCTGCAAACACTTAGGTATCACCCTACACCAACCCCCAACATTAACACATCAACACCTGACCACCGTCCAAATACTATTCTCTCAAGTATCAGTATGAATCCAGCAGAAGCATGAACCACAAATGATACAGTCCTGTAGTAAATAGTCTCTTTCTGGGTTTTAAAAAGCTACCTTCTTAGTATCACTTGGGTCTCTGATCATGTCACTTCTTCAGAGAGATTTTCCCTCTTAACTGGCCCATCCTCAAACAGTCTCTCCTTCCCTGCTATCTCCTCACCCTGCTTTATTGTTCTCAGCAGCATTTACCACCACCAGGCATAGTGTATGTCTGTGTATTTGTTGGTTATCTGCCTTCACTGGATTGTAATCTCCATGAAAGAACAGACCTGGTTTTGCTCAACCCTCTATCTGCAGTACTACAAAGTACCTGGCACAGAGCAGACACTTACAGTACCTGTTAGGAATAAACCCCTCAACCAGTCAGTCTCCGAGTGACAGAATAACACCTGCTTTGTATCTTCATCTTTTGGCTTAGCTGTAATTTCCAAATTTCTAAGCAATAGAACGTTATCCTTTTTTATAATTATAGAAGAAAGGTTCTGTTTATAAAGCCTTTCCTTTGGAAAATACTACCCTACTATTACATAAACTCAAAGAGAGAGTTATGGCTGCTTTTGGTCACTGGAGGCATGGAAACCATGGTTAAATTAGTCCCCTGGTGCCCTTGGATGACAGAGCCACATGCCCAGCCATGGACACACACTCATCATGGGCTTTTCTGGCCAATTCAGTGGCTATTAATGGCCCTCTGCCTTCAGAGAACTGTCTCCCCACATGGCACAGCCACAGGCCAGCAGCCATCTTCTTAATCCTCACAGCATTCCTGGAAGTACAGTTTCTTCTCACTGCCATGTTACTTTGTCTGACAGAGGCCAGAAACGTAGGGCAAGAATAGAGCTCATAACCACCCGCTAAAGGACACCCATGTGCCTCCCCTGAGTTGGGATCAAGAGAACCATTGAAGGGAAGTCACTGGAACTTCAGCCAAGCGGTCCATTATATTTTCATGTTGGACACCATCGGATTCAGCTTTTACTAATCTTCTCTCTGCTTCAACTTAATGCACCCTGAAATAAAGCTTTAAATATTTACTTTGTTCTTCTGTTAATCTTGCTGTAACTTGAACTGCTCGTAGTAACCATACTTAATGAAAGCAATTATTGAGTAAGTTCTATTAGCATAAAGTTTAGACAGGTTAATAACTGTCTTCTCTTGAGAGCTAAGCTCTACAGCACAGGAATTCCCCTCCCTACTCTGAAGGAGAAGGTACGGTGAGGGGTCAGGCACAGTTTCCAGACCGCTTGAGTTGGCTGTGACAAGGGCTGCATGACTTCCACAGAAGGAAATTCCTTCTGTGTAGGCTGACCAGATGTCATGTTTTAAACGAGACAGAAAATAACAGTACTGTCACCTTTCAAATGGTACATCTGGTCAGCCTACTTCTGTGCCAGTGCCTATAGGTCATTCCTACCCTTACTCCCAGATAGCTATAGTGTTTAAAAGGCATCTCCAAGGCCAAAAGATCAGGTAATATCAAAAAGTCCTCTTGGACTAGAGTTGAAAGAAGCTCTAGGTTGAGGGTGAAGGAAAATATGGTGAGCACTGCCAATAATCTCTTCCACAACATAAGGACTATGTTCACAACAGGAGGGAGCCCTAGCTTCTTATCCAGCTGCATTTGCACTGCTTGACACAAGGCCTGGCACCCTACATGGTTGTATAAAAGATACATTAGTGTTTGCCATATCATATTTGTGACTTCTCCCTTCTAACAAAGTATTAATCACAAGGGCAGGGTCTATAGTGTGTATAAGAGGCCTGCTAGGCACGCAATATGCATTATCCCATGACATCCTGACCGGCACATGAAGCAAGCACTGACATCATCTCCACTGTATAGAGAATGAAGCCTAGGCCTGCAATGGTAAGTAAAACACCAACAGCGGGGAAATGAGGGCCAGAAGTTCTGCTCAAGATTGATGCCAAAAACCAAGCCCAGCCTATGAGTGCCAAGTGCCTTGCAGATACCCGCTTTCCCAGACCTAGTTCTCTGTAAAACACGGCACTCGGACTGGGTAGCTTACTCTCATCACGCACTGACCACCTGCTATACCCCTGGCCCATGGGTCAGACCCGGAGATGGGTTCTTAAGAAGTGCCCTTCTCAATGGCCAAACCTTACTGAGCTGTTGTTTTGGGCCTGGCCTTGAGCGGTTTCCACGTATTAACTAAAAGTCCTCATAATACCACAGGACAGGTACTTTATCCCCATTTGTAGATAAGAAAACTGCCTGGGTTTATCTAAGGATACATGACTAAGAGGTGGCAGACCTGGGATTTGACCCCAGGTGCTCAGGGTCTAGAGCAGCGGTTCTCAGCCTTCCTAATGCCGCAACCCTTTAATACAGTTCCTCGTGTTGTGGTGACCCCCAACCATGAAATTACTGGTAACTGCTCTCTACATATGTGTGACTGGTCACCCAAGTACATGATGTGTTTTCCGATGGTCTTAGGTGACCCTGTGAAAGGGTCATTCGACCCCCAAAGGGGTCGCTACCCACAGGTTGAGAACCGCTGGTGTAGAGTCTGTGTCTCACTGAACCACAATCCCACGGCTGCGTTTCACAGGGGGAAACATCAGCACAAAACCTTCACTTGATGTTCAACTGTGGATTGTCCCTAATGACTGCTTCAAGAGCCCATCTCCAGGGGCAGCAACAGAGAGACAAAGTTCCCACTGTAAATGCTGACTCAAAAACCTCACCAACGTGAAACATCAAGACAGTTTAAAACCAGCTGACAGTGTAGCTGGCCAACTCTGACAAGCAACTCAAAATGTAGTTTAAACCCTCTGCCAACCTGACACATCAGCCCTCTGCAGGCTCTGTCAAATGCTTCGGGTCCTCAGCTTCCCAGCAATGGGCTTGGGGGCTGTGACCATGCACGTGAGACTAGATGAACGTCCAAAGGCAAAGGAGGGACAGAGAAAGAAGACTGCAGTAAAGGTTAGCTCTGCTGTCGAGCCCTCTTCATTATACATCTAATTGGGTATCTTTTGTTCTTTGTTTGTAAACTTGGCAAAGAATTTCAGACCACCTTCACCCATATGCTTTCTCTCTTCTTTTTCTGAGATACAATGAAAAGAGAAAAACAAAAAGTAATGCCTGATTTTCATTTAGGTCACCTAATTTTACAAGCTGTGGATGTGCCAAGGCAAAAGCAGAGATTAAAATAAAATCCCTCAAAACCCTACAAAACCTAAAAACCTTTTCAATAACACGGAAACACATAGATTCCCCTGCCTCCATCAAAACAGCTTTAATTGTAACATTTTTCTGAAATTTTAAATCTCAGGCTCTAGACTGAGTGTATTGAAATACGTGTCAATGAAAACAGGTAGAAGATAAAATGGCAAAGATAAGGGAATGTCTGCAAGAAAGCATATGCTCTGTTGTAGCTCTGGAACATCTATTGAATCAATACCATATGTAAGCTGATAGCACAACTGTATACACAAACCTCATTAAGCCAAATTAGAGCAAGTGGGATCTGTCATCTTCTGATTAAAACAAACACGTCTAACTTCAGTACGCCCTACCTCCAATCCACAGAACAGCCCTGTAAAGAGGCCTTCTCATTAACAACACTAAGTTCTTCCCAAGTTCCCCCCAGCCAGTTCCACAGTGCACGGTCCTGAAGGCTGCTGTTCTGCCCTCTGTCTCCCTTCAAGTGGGTGGGGAGGAGCAGCATTGCCCATTAGGGATACCCGTGCTCACTTTGTGACATGAAAAAGCTATGTCAGTAGTTAGTCCAAAGGCATTAGGATTGGTGGGTCCCTGCCTCTATTCTGCAAAACTATTCATTCAGAATAACCTCTGATACAGCATAACTGATTAGAATTTTTTTTTAATCTTACATTTTTATAACTAGTCACCAAGAAATTACCTTATTATGGATCAGTTTTCAGAAAGCATTGTAAACCAAACTCATTTCCCTTTGAACAAGATAGCAATCCAAAGCCAAAGCAGGCCAACAGCAGACTTACTGATTGACAACTGAGTGTGTGGCCGTCACTGTCATGGTCAGAGCTCCAGGACAGTGGCTGACCTACAGTGTGCTCAGGAGAGCAAAGAGTACACTCAGCTAGACGAGCACTTACTAAGGAACTGCTATTTACTGGGCTCCCAACTAGGTACTAGGTTTAAAGGGCAAATGTAGGATATTCTGCCATGCCTTTGAAGAGCTTAGAGCCTGGCTGCAGAAGCAGGCAAAGCATGGAAAGTTCCACAGATGCACATAGCAGTCATGAGGACACCAAGCAAGACCACCAGAACCTCTGGTTGGGCATGCATCAGCAAGGCTTCTTAGGGGAGAGAGTACTTCAGATTAGTCTTGAAGAAGGCAATAAGCATTAGCTAGGAAAACGGAAGGGAATCTGAGGATGCAGACCAAAACAACTAAGTGTATAAGAGCACACACAGCATGCTGTGGATAGGCTAGTTACTAGCAGGGCTGAGACACGCTCTCCCACAGCAGTATTGAAAATGCGGGCAGAAAGGGTAGCCTTCTAGAAGCTTTACTCTCTGAGCCCTCAGGAAAGAAAAATTAGAGTCAGCCTTAGGACAACCTTGGAAATCCAAACCATAATGTGACAAGGATCTCTAATATCTAATAGTCATACCTATTTTATCTGTTTGCCTAGAACCTCTTTAGGGACCTTCCCACACCAAATCCCAGGGGAAACCTACATGCTCTAGGCCCAGCCAATCAGGATGCTGCTGGCGCTGTGACTGGATCATGGATTGGTATATATCCCAGCCAAGCTGATCAGAACCCACCCCAAGAGTGCTGTCAGGAACCTAGAGGCTCCTGGGACCATTTCTGCCACCATCGTGCAAACATGGCATAAGAATGAAGCCAGTGCAAGATGGCAGTATGGTTTTTGTGTTTGAATCCAGCAAGGCTGCGTTCAGCACCATTTTCTGAACTTTCCAATGATGGCATGAGTCCCAGATTCTCTGTTTAAGGTAATATGAGCTAGGTTTTTAGCCTCCTGTGACCAAGTGATTATTGACAAATACATGAATTTCCTGCTAATCCTGTAAGTATTGACAATAAAGGTCTCTAAGTATTGACAAAAAAGGTCAATATGAGAATTTTTTAAAGTTTAAAGTACTCCAATGAAATTATATATATTCTAATTTATAAATGACTATACAAATACTAGTTAATGTTTTCACATATTCAGTGATTAAAATATGATAATATTCTAATAAGTAGTAATGCAGTTTTATTCTTATATATTTCAAATGTGTAGCTTTTAAACTCTAATTTAAAAATGCTCATATAGTACTGACTTTGTACCAGGCATGTATCTCACTTAATCCTCATAACAACCCCATGAAATGAATACTACTATTCTCTCCCAGTTTTTACAGATGAAGAAACTAAATCATAGAAAGGCTCAAAAATATGCCAAAGATCACACAGGTATGAAATGGCAGAACCAGGATTTGGACCAGGGCAGCCTAGCTCCACAAATGTGGCCTTTCGTTGTCCCTCGTCTCCTGAGCACTAACTAGGAGCCAATGTTCCAACTGCCTTTAAACTGCAACTCCAAACTACCTGGCTTGCAGCAAAGCATTCACACTCCCTAAATTCACATTAACACATGGCTACTATCTTCACACAATCCTGTCTATTTTCTGGCTAGTTTCCTCAATAAGGGAATTCTGTCCCTGGGAATCATTAGGACAAGCCCTCTCCCATGGTCCACCAACTGCACCCTCACATGGGTCTCATGCACACGTCCAATTTCAGGCTTTCTCCTACCTGAGTCAAATAATCCTTCTCTCACCTGGCTTTCAAAACCCTTTCAAAAGCATCCCCCTTCCAAATGGTCATGAGTTTTCCTCTGAAAATACAGCTCTCATCTACTCATCCTCTTGCTTTAAACGCTCATCAGCCATCACTGCTTATAGAACAAAATAGAAACTCCTTAGATTTTACACTGAAAACTCTTCACAAATTGCCCATCCTACCTTTCCAGTCTCATCTGTTATATTGCTCCAAATATGCTGTGTAGAATGTGCCATAATATTAAGTAGATCTTAGGGACCTGTCTTGTTTTCCTTAACTTACTTAATTTACTCTCTCATGCCTTGATAATTATATATGCTGTTTAAAATAATCAAATGAAATTTCTTCTAAAACATTCTTGTAATTTAATCCATTTTCTCAGACTATTTTGCCATCATTACTCTAAATTAGTAGCTCTTTCATGAAAATAATTACCTCCTATGTAAGTAGGAGTAAAACATAGTTTGCCAAAATGTTACTGATTTGGGTCCAGGAAAGGGGTTTCTTAAGGCCAGGATCCCAAAATAGTCTTCTTGGAATTTATACAATCTCTTACTTAGAGGTTGAAAAGATTAGTTTCAAAGCTAAACGTGGTGGGGACCAGGGACTTGCAAACAGTCTTACTAGAAAGAGGGAAGGAGATTTTAGGTCTCAGCTGGCCAATCAAGAAAGGTCAATGTCTCAGTCATCTTTCTGTTTTGATGGTAACCAGATTCCAACAAAACCTGTAGACAGAGTTTCTCACCTACAATACAATTGACATTTTGGGCTAGATAATTCTCCTCTGTTGTGGGGCTGATCTGTGCACTGTAGGATGTTTAGCAGCATCCCTGGCCTCTATCTACTAGATGTCAATACTACCTTCCCAGTTTTGACAACCAAACATGTCACTAGGCATTGCCAAGTGTCACCTGCAGGGGAGTGGCAAAATCATCTTTGGTTGAGAGTCGGTGCTATAGATACCTAGACTCAAAGGTGGGCATTACTTCTCCTGAACTGTATTTGCTTTTCCTCTTCCTGCTCCTCCTCCTGCCCTCCTTCTTTATCATAAAAACCAAAATGCCCTTGACCGTGCAAAATAAAAACCATGCCAATATGGACATACGCTTTTATGTGAAGGTACCAAAAGAACTGTTCCTGACAAGTAGCCAGGTATTTATTGCTGCCCTTGTAAAGAATGAAACACAAAGTGACAGGCAGAAAGGAGACACACATTTGTTTCTTGCTCCAATGAATAAGAAAGCACTGTGCAGTCTCATCCCTCTCCTGTCTCTCAGCAGTATCTGACTGCCAGTACCTGATCCTGGGAAAGCCACCTGCTGAGCCACTGCTGGGGCGGGACACTTCAGGTGCTACCCTAACACAATGGGCACACCAATAATGAAACAGCACAGGTACAATTTAATTTCAAGGTCCATTAACAGCACAAAGGGAGGGAACTGCACTTCCATATGTAAGCCCGGGAACTCAGCAGGGACATTTTTCATTTTCAATTTTCAAATGGTAAGAATAATAATTATAGTTCTTTGTATTGAGAACAGCATCCTAGTTCAAATACACTGTACTTCACACCCAAATACTAGACTACGCTGCATGCTGCAACTGATGTTTGGGAAATGCAAGGCTGCCTAATGTTCAATTTGGACTAAATATCAGAAAACAGCCCACTTGAATTGTGCCTACACCTTTAATTTTGTGATTGTGTTTCCCAACTGGCCTTGCAATTATAAACAGTCGTAACACAAAGGAGATGCTATCTATCATTACGTTTTGCCTTTTAGTAAACCCTCAGTACTGGCCGGTTCATTCAGTTAATGTTGAATGATAACTGGTTTTTGAGAGTACAAATAAATGGGAGCCAGCCAGTACTGAGCATGCCCGTGCTCTCCATTCCCCTCCCCCACGCCATTTAGAGCTGTGCCATTGTCCCCATCCTAACAAACATTGCAATCTAGAGTTATAACCACCACATTCAATGAAGCCTCTATCACACAGAATGGTCTATGGGAAGCTCAGACATGAGCGACAGAAACGGAGTTCGGCTGCCTAGGTGGTGTCTACAGAAGTCATGGAAATGAATACTATCTCCCACTTTCAAGCAAAAGAGAAAGTGTAAGAAGAAAACCCCTTTCAGCAGTGAAACCTCTCCAGCCCAGTAGGCAGGATTTATTGAGTACCTTCAACAGGTCGGCTTTAAACAAGTCACGTTGGGCAAAACAAGGATAAAAGTGGATGTTTCCAGTCCTCAGAAGGCAAGCATTTTCATTATCACACATGCACACTTTTCACCTTTACCCCATGTTGGTAAAAGGCAAAGAACCACAGATTCAATCCTATTCACTCCATTTCATAATTTAAGATCACAAATCTGGAGAAGAGTGGAATTGGTTTATTCATAATAACCCAAGTATCATTCTGAAAGTAGATAATTTTGACAAAGGCACACTGAAGTCCTTTCAGGGAGTAAACCTAGAGAAATGGTGATTTGTTTGAAGCATGGGGATTCTTAAAATCATTTCTTCCCTTCACCCTCCTCATCAATAAGAAAAACAGAGCTCCAAAATGCAGTTCAATCTGATTCCTGATTTTAATAAAGCTCATTTCCACCTGAATTTCTTTAGGGGAACATTCACTTACACATAATAAAAAAAAGCCCAAGAGTGATAAATTCGGAGAGAAAAGCCATTTTGGATAAAAGCGACACAGAACACAGCTAAACAGAAAAAGGGAGGAGGACACACACACACACACACACACACACGTCCCTAAAAATAACATAAATTTGGGGAACCCTCCTCAACTATTGTGGTACCCAATTTAGAGGCATTTTATAACCAACCAGAAGATATATCAGCAAGCAATAAGACACAAGAGTAAGCAATCTAAAACATCATGAGCAGTAAGATACCAGAGTAAGCAGTAAAGACACACCAGGGAGAACATTTCTGAGCAATTACCACATGTCTTAATGCAGAAAGGAAGAATGAAAAACTTCACTCAATTAGGATTGGAACCCTATAAAAATGAACTCTCTCACAGCTCAGGAGCCATTCCTGTTATGACAAGAAGGGTGTGAGGACCATCAGCATTGCCATGGATCAGAGAGAGGGCACAAAAGCAATGACCATGAACTTACATTATACACATGATAAAAAACATATGTTGGTTATTCAAAAAGATGTAAAGGACCCGCCAACCTCTGGGGGAAATTAAGGATGTGGCCATTACTCTTTATTTCATATCTACATCCACTGGAGCCAATGTAGTATCTAGGGAAGAGAGGCATATGCACACAGAGGGATGAGCTTTCTTTTTTATTAATACAGAGGTCAACCAAAGAAAGACTCTCAAATATAACAATAAAAATAAAACAAAAATAAAAACTTTCTTATTAAAAAGGTTATTAAATATTTCAGGAAACTGTCAGCTCTCTAGGAACCTCTAAGAACATGACCACACATTTTTCCAGACTCATCCACTTGTAATAACTTACAAATGAAAGCAGGAAGGATGGAACAAACATCATCTCTTCTCTACATGGCACTAGGAGGACTTATACTGAGCTCAGGAGAATCCAGTACCAAAGCTCCCCCTCTCCCAAATAACTAAACTCAGTAAAACCTGTGAGGCCACTAAGTTCTCAGAGACACTGAGAATAAGTAAAATCATGTGCCTTCAAGAGTCAGGAACAGTTAACTGGTATTACCGAACAATTGCTAAATGTTAGTTTTCTCACCTTCCTACCAAGTTCTCACAGTCAATTTATAGTCCGTATCGCCTCCATGAGGCCCCTATGCTGCAATCCTACCTACCTTCAAAGCTTACCTTCCTGCAAGAAATCTTCCATACTCACCCCCACTTACAGTGACTGCAGTTTGTGTTATTTCATACACACACACACACACACACACACACACACACACACGTATTATTTTCCTAACTGGGTGGTAAAAATCTTGAAGGCATGAAGTTTCTCTGTCTCTCACACATACACACACACACGGAAGATACAAAGAAGTAAGAATGAGGTTAATTACTAAGGGCATAATTCTAAATTTTCTCTCATTTCCCCAGAAACAAAAAAATAATACTTTGGATTTTGAAGTATTAGTAAAAACACAGGACCCATGGATATATAAAGGACCCATACTTAGACCCAAGGGTGAAGGGAACGTACTCAAGAGATACTTGTTAACTGAGTAAACTAGCTCCTACATGGGACTGGGATCTCATTTGAAAGAAGCAGCCACTTAAAGACTCAACAAAATGGCAAAGTGAGAGGGACCTCCAAAAAATTCTGGACATTACAACTAAAAAAACACCTATACCTCAACCAAGGGGCCCTCTACACAACATACAATCACAGCTAAGAAACCCACTTGTGGCATTAAGGTGCCTGCAGGTGGGCAGAGTGTTAAACAGAGGAGGAAAAAAAGGAAGAGCAGGGATGGGGCCACGTTGGTCCCCACTTGGAACACTACTGCTGGGCGAGAGAGGAGGAAGAAGACAGAGGGAGAGCGCTCCAGGCCTCACTCGGTCTGTGGGACAGAGGAAAGAGGCCAAGAGGTGGGGCGTGAGATACCGCACCCACCTACCTCACTTTATGCCCAGGAGGTGCAGGACTGGTCTGCAAAATGCAGCGGCCAGACTTCACTCTACTTCCCAAAGGAGGGGGAGCAGCTGGTGGGTGAGGAGCTGCAACGCGAACACTCCAGCTGGAAAGGAGAAGGAGAGAGGGACTGCGTGCACACATTTTTCGGCCCACAACCAGGATGATCTGAAAGAACAGCAAACAGGACAGCTGACCCCAAGGCTCAGGGCAGCATCTGCACACGGGGCAAACCCAGAACAGAAAGGTGCAATCATACCCAAACTCCCTGCAGGAGCCCTGGAGCCACAGGAAGAAACAAAGCCCACACAGATCTCTGCCCGCCCAGTATCAGCAGCGAACACCAACTGCAGCTGGTAGGGTCCAGAGTGGTTGTAAATATGAGAAACCAGAGATTAAAGATATAGGGAAAGATGACTCATCAGAAACAGAGTTCAAAGCAATGATTATAAAAATGATTAAGGAACTGAATGATAATTTCAACATAGATATAGCTAGCATTAAAGACTTACAAATCATTATATAGGACCAGAGATAATGAGTACATTAAGTGAAATGAAAAACAGAATAAAAGTCACCAAACTACATAAAATAGAAGTACAAAGCAGTGATTTGCAAGAAAAACCAGCAGAAAACACCCATTTAGAACAGATAGATATGAGAATCCTGAAAAATGAGGATGGTTTGAGACTCCTCTGGGACAATTTTAAGCAGAAGAATATCAGAATCATAGGTGTACCAGAAGGGACACAGGAAAAACAAGGGATCAAGAAATTATTTGAAGAAATAATGACTGAAAATTTTCTTAACCTGGTGAAGGAAATAGACATACAGGTCAAGGATGCGCAGAGAATTCCAAACAAGAACACACCAAGACACATCATAATTAAAATGGCAAAAGTTAAAGAAAACGAGAAAATTCTAAAAACAGCAAGAGAAATGCAAGTAGTAACTTAGAAAGGGACACCCATTCGACTCTCACCTGATTTCTCACCAGAAACTTTATAGGCCAGAAGGCATTGGCAGAAAATATTCAACATGATGAAAACCAAGGATCTACAAACAAGAATAATGTATCCAGCAAGGCTAGCATTCAAAATTGAAGGACAGATAAAGACCTTCCCAGACAAGGAAATGTTAAAGAAACACCTCAGCACCAATCCAGCACTACAAAGAATGTTAGAGGGACTTCTTTAAGATAGAAGGAGGGATGGGAGAGTAGGTAAAATAAGGCGAAGGGATGGAGAAATTTAGTTTGGTTGTTAACATAAAATTGAAAGCAACAAAGACAAATCTCATGGACACAGTCAATGATTTAGTAGTTACCTGAGGGTAAGGGGGAAGCGGGGTGGTGGAGAAGGGACAGGGACACAAATATATGGTGATGGAAAGAGAACTGACTCTGGGGATGAACACATAATACAACACATAGAAGATGTAATGTAGAATTGTACACCTGGGACCTCTGTACACCTGGGACCCAATAAATTAAAAAAAAAAATTTTTTTTTAAATGAAAGAAGTAGCCACCAACTCCCTCCCATGTCATTCCTGGAGGCCTATCCGCCCTTCTGTACCCTGGGACTTGGAGCCCAAGGGGGAAATTCACCCTGAGAGCCTGCCTTACAAAGAGTATAGCCAAGGCAGCAGGATCCTTTATTGAGGAAGAGAATAACAGCAGACATATTTACATGGTTCCTGCAGGATAGAGGCAGTGGGAGGCAGCAAAGTTAGAGGCAGAGCGCCCCGCCACACCTCAGGAACTACGGGAATGCAGAACTCCATGAAATGAGATAGGACCTTTTCAATAGCATTTCCTATTGGGGAGGGGGGTGAAGGAGTGGAGACGGGAGAGGCATGGGTTCTGTTTATTAATAAGCAGCTCGACACAGTGGGAGGTTTTCTTGTCTAATTACAGAAGCTGTTGGAAACTGCAGGGAAGACGGGATTTATGACCTAGATGACACTGCCTCTGTGTTGTAATTAAGTTATTTTTAATACCTTTGTTTGGATACTTTGGATTATTAGAAATATAGTCTTCAATCTAAAACCTGCTAAAGGGCCAAGGACATAACAAACAGGCAGCACAACAAACTTGCATAATATGAAACAAATGTTTTGACAGTGGAGGTGAGAAAGGAAAGGAATCTCTCCTAATTAAGTGTGTGAATTTCTCTAAGAAGGGAAGAGAGAGAAACCACACAACTCTTATACTAAACGAGATTTTAAAATTTTCAAAAGTGACCCAGCTACTTATTTTATCAATTAGCTGGAGTTTGGATACCACCCACCAGGTGCATAGAATAAGTATTCATGACCATTCACCCAAAGCACCTAATCCTAATCCTCCAGCTCTTTGCTTTGTCCTGGGTCTCTAGGAAACACAGTGCTCAGAGCAAGTCCTGGCTCAACCACAAAGACCCAGAGGCCAACCCCAGAGCAGTGCGACAGGGGGTCCAATCTGAACTGTGGGCAATACGTCTTTGTCTGATGTGGGGTTTGCTGGCAATCTCTTCTCTTCTTTCATGCAAGATTCCAGTTTCAAGAAAGGGTAAGACAAAATGAATCCCAGTGGGACCTGCACGGTGGCATCCAGGAGTGGCTACAGAACCAACCCAAGATCAGGCAGAGGCCATTTATTTCCTAAGTGCCATTTCCAGATTTTCTATTTCTCCAGACACACACAGGAGGCATTTTCTGCAATGGTGGATCTTCTTTAACAACAGGGAGGAGAGAATCTATTATATGTAACAGACTTTTGAAACCGTCTGATGAAAATGGAGAAGAGGCAGAAACTCTAACGGGCATGAACTTCTGAGATGACCTCTGTATTTCATTTATCCATGCTATGAATCTTCTCATTAAAAGTGAATTCCAGGAGCTCATTATGTGAACTATGTCATAGAAAACACCAGATATCACACATTATGAGACTATAAAAGCATTTTAACATCTATTATTGAAAACTAAATTTAAATTTAGCCTTACAGGGACCATACCAAACTATGGGATTTATTTTATACCAGTAAGAGGGACTGTGCTTCTTTGCTCCTTTCCCAGTTCAAATCAGGATTCAACTCCACGTCAGGGCAAAGGCTCACCCTTCTTACCTGCCACATTAATTTTCTCAAGTGCTACCAAGCTGGGAACAGCTGTGGTAGAGTTGGTCAAGTTTGTTCCTGTGCCATTGATTACAAGATTGTCCACCTTCGACTCTAACTTGCCAATGCGCTGCAAAATATTATCCAACAACACAGCAAGAGTTTTCTTCAGATCTGTAAAAGAAAATGCAGATAGTTTTAAAATTCTTTGGCCACTGCATATTTGTTTAATGCACATGCTCTCTCTTTCTCTCTCTGACATTAAGAATAAAAAGGGGCACAGTAAGACCTGTTCTTACAAACTACGTATAACTTAAAGATGACAGGGGCCATCTTCAAGTGGCCCAGAAAGTACAAAACAAATTGGTCTGCTCTGGGATGCAAGTTGGGCAATAAAAAACATAAAATGTTTTCTAGCTACTAGGCTGATAGAGAAAACTCCTTGTTACTTAGCATCCTACCAAAGCATTCTATTCAATTCCTCCCCCTTATAGCATGATGGTTACTGACGCACAGAATAATAACCCCAAAGTGAGCAAAGTCCTGAAGTAGCTTCTGGATCAAGTTCACTTTGGTCTTAGTGCTGTGTACTCTAGTACGTCCCAAGTTTTTTGCAAAGTCTTTATTTCTATTCATTACATATAGTAATAGTAAAAGCTATAGTTTCAGGTTTCCAAGCATGCTGGATACCCAGTTAACTATAATCAGATTCAGAAAGATACCTAAAGACCAGAGTGATTCATTTGCTCAAGAAATATTTATCAAACAACTGCTAAGTGGCAGGCACTGCTCCAGATACTGGAGATATATTCTTTCGTGGTGCTTCCATTTAAGAGCTGAATCCCTTTCTTACGTATCTGACTGTGGGTTAAAGACTAGTACACTTCCTTCTGGACAAATAACAAACATATCCTCAAGCAGACATAAGTATTTACTAAGTTTGTGTAGAAGGCATTCCACGTGCACACACAGAGATGAATTTAACTCTTTTCTCGGGAAATTCATAAACAAAGAATGATACACTGACTAGTACATGAGTACATGTGGGAAAAGCAAGAAGACAGGAGGACAGCCAGCCAGCCATGTGAATAGAATCCCAACCATTTATGAATTGGGAGCAGGCTAGGGTAGCAGTCAGTATGTGAGTACCAAGATGTAATTAAGTCCTGAACTGAGAAAAAAGGGAAACTGCTGCCTTCCATGCTGCTGGAAACAGGGCAAACTGGCTCAGAGCAGGTATTTTCATCTGGCTGGGAAAGAAACACACCTGGTTAATACACCAACCCCAAAGTACAGCCAGCCAACTTCAGCCAAGAGACACTCAGACTGCCCTCGTCTGCCAGGTCAAGAGAGAAACTCATCAGAACACAAACATGGAAGGTGGGTTCTCCGTGGTTTACAGACAACATCACTGGGGCTGACTGAAAACTAGAAACAGAAACAGAACACATTTCTCTATCCTAACAGTTGGGTTTGATGTGCTTGGCATCATCTCATCATCCCCCAAACACAAGACCTTTTTTCAGTGTTAAGATCTGTAGCAGTCTGTTCATGAACTCTAACAAATATCTGACCGGGTCCACTTTTTGCTCTTCAGTGTGTATCTCAACTACAGGCAGTAAGACAAGCTGGCCATGCTGCTGAATTAAAATGTGATTATAACAAAGGGTAGAAGGGAACTAACATTTCCTGAATGCCTAGTATGTGCCACCCACATACATTAGAAATCCCATCTTATTTCCACATTCTCCATGAGGTAGATACAACTTCATCTTACAGATGAGAAAACTGAGGCTCAGTGACATGAAGTAACGTGTTTGTGTTTACAGAGACAATAAGTCAGAATGGGTACTTGACTCAGGTCTGCTAATTCCCTGATGCTTCATTGGGACCAGGCACAAGTCAAGAGCCAAGGCAGAAACGAAAGCAAGTATGAAACTCGGTGTCCTTCATCCATACATAGTGGTTAGGGTCCCAGATTTTGGACCCAAACTTCGGACCCAAACTTCCTACATTTGCATCCTCCTTCTCCATTCCTGCTCCTTATCTGTAAAAGAGTGATAATAATAAGCCTCTTTGGGGTGGTTATGAGGGTCTAATGAGTTAACATTTATAAAGTGCTTTAAATACTGCTTGGCACATATTAGGCAATACATAACTGCCTGTTAAGTACATAAATATAAAACAAAACCTTCCTCTGGACTATGCACCCACCCTTCCTAAAGAAATCATCCCCTGTGTAATGAAAAGCTTTATTTCTTTATCCAGAGTCATGAGATCACTCTCTTCCGGGGGCTGCAGTCTCACAATCGGCATGCCTCAGCCAGCCCCTGGCACATCATTAGCTGGCATGGACAGTGGGAGTCAGCCAGCAGCTCTGCTCCTACACCAAATCTAAGACACTAACTGGTTCTCTGAAGTTCTGAAAGTTGCCCGAGGCCAGCCACACAGATGGGGGCAATGGTGCCACTGAGACGCAGATCTATTCAGTATAGAGAAACCACTCCTCAGACAAAAGATATCCATCACCCCCATTATCCAGCCTTTTTGCCTGGAGCCTGTATCACTAGCCAGGAGTGTCTGTGTAAAAATGGCATTTAACTATTACCCACTAGTTGGTCAGACACAAAAGCCTGGCTGTGTTTGGGTTAACTCAGGGTTTCTTAATTTCAACTCTATTGACACTTTGGGTGAGATGATTCTTTGTTGTGGGTGCAGGGAGAATCGGTCCTGTGCATTGTAAGGTGTTCGGCAGTATTCATGGCCTCTAGCCACAAAATGATGGTAGCAATACTCCCACTGTGATGATCAAAAGTCTCCAGACACTGCCAAAGTTCCTTGGGGAGTACAATTTCCCCCATTTGAGAACCACTGAATCAGGCACACTCTTTCAACCCTTGGCCTCACAACTACCCCTCTGTGAAGATATCAAGGGAGAACTCTGACAGAGGTGTTATGGAACAAGGAATAGAAGTATAAGAAGCCACTCATGGAACTGGCATTATGTGTGACTGCCATTAACTGAGGCAAATACGACGGGAAGTACCGTGAGGGAGGTCGGCCTTCCCGCATATGACAGGTGATAGAAGCCTAGCCCATGCTGATGTCTGTCAAGGCTCATAACCTTTTGCAACAATGTTAAAAGGACCACTGGGCAGAGTCCCCCCATAGTTATTAGGGAAGCACACCTTAGGTAGAATGACACATCAGCATTAAGAAAATACTCTTCTGCTATTCTTAAAATACAGTGCACCAATAAGAGTGACCGATCTTTTGTTGACCACCCCTAGCAAAGATTGACCTTTTGTGACTCTGACATGGTATAAATAAGGGAATTTATGATGGCGAGGAAGGATACTGACATTCACTACCCCAATACTACTACTAACTACTGCTACCACTCTACCACCACCACTTATTGAGCTCTTTCTGTGTCAGCTACTGTCCTAAGTACTTCTCGTGTATTAACTCATCTGATCATGCCAAGACAGTACAATGAATGAACTGTTCTCCCCACTCTCATTTTACAAACAAGTAAGCTCCAGCACAAGGAGGTTAAGAAACTTGCTCTGGCTCAGGGGTATCCAACTTTTTGGCTTCCCTGGGCTACAATGGAAAAGAAGAATAGTCTTGGGTCACACATTAAATACATGAACACTAATGATAGCTGATGAGCTAAAAAAAGGATCCATACATAATTTTTGTAATGTTTTAAGAACATTTAAGAATTTGTGTTGGGTTGCATTCAAAGCTGTCCTGGGTCACAGGTTGGACAAGCATGCTCTAGATGATTGCAGAGCAGCATCCATATCCATAGACTGGTTCCAGAACCAACGGCTCCTATCTACCATGCTGCACTACCTCTAATGTAGCATGGACCTGCTGGCCAGCAAGCATCACTGACCTGCTGCTTCAGAACCCACTTACCAGGGATTAACCTCTGGGAATCTGCCATGTTAAATCATATCCCAGCCACTCTCAACACTTTCTGATGCCACTGATCTGTAAGCAATTTCAACACTAAAAATAATTAAAAATCTGCCTTTGCATACATCTGCCTTAAAATGGAAATGCAATATAAGGCAATCAAAACCCTTAGACTCACTAGGCAATCACCTGAGCAGGCATTTTTTTCTCTCCCAATAGGAAAAAAAAAAAAGTTCATTTCCAACTCATGCAGCTACCTAAGTCACTATTTCAAGGCAGTCCATCCAACACAAGAGAAAAGATACTTGATGCCAAGTCCATCTGTGCATCCTTACCAACTGGCACAGCGCCTGGCATATTATAGTACTCAGTAAGTTTGTGTAACATCAGTGAATGAGTGACCAAACCAACAAATAAACAATCTACAGTCTTCCCACAAATAAGGCTACATAACTTTTACCTTTCTGGGTGATGAGAGAATTTCTCACCTTTGTATTTTACAGTTGAACTTGCAAAAACTGTTAAGAGTTTTACTGCAATTTTAAACTAATACCAGAATATTTTTATCTTTTAGTCTTAATGATAATGCATTTATCCAAGAAGACTACACACCCAAGAATACTTTCCATAGAGTTTAATAAAGAAATGAGGGTGATCCTTTATATAGAAAATTTAAAGACTCCACCAAAAAAACTGTTAGAAATAATAAACAAATACAATAAAGTTGCAAAATACAAAATCAATGTACAAAAATCAACTGCATATCTATATACCAACAACAAAACTTCAGAAAAAGAAATAAGAAAAACCATACCTTTTGCAATTGCAACAAAAGGAATAAAATATGTAGGAATAAACTTAACAACAAATGCAAAGGACTTAAATACTGAAAACAATAAGACACTAAAAGAAATTGAAGAGTATACAAAGAAATGGAAAGATATTCCCTGTTCCTGGAGTGGAAGAATCAACATAGTTACAACGTCCTTATTACTCAAAGCAATACATGGATTTAATGCAATTCCCATCAAAATCTCACTCTTTCAAGAAATAGATAAACAATCATCAGATTCATATGGAACCACAAAAGACCCCGAATTGCCAAAGCAATCCTACCTAAAAAGAGTAAGGCTGGAGGCATCACATGCCCCAATTTCAATCTATACTACAAGGTGTCAATAATCAAGACAGCTTGGTATTGGCAGAAAAACAGATACACAAACCAATGAACAGAACTGAAAATGCAGACATAAACCCACAAATATATGGACAAATAATTTTTGACAAAGGAACAAAAAATATACGATGGGGAAAAGACAGCCTCTTTAGTAAATGGTGCTGGGAAAATTAAAAAACCACATGCAAAAGAATGAATCTGAACTGCAAACTATCACCATACACCAAAATTAACTCAAAATAGATTAAAAACCTCCACGTAAGACCCGAAACAATAAACTGTATAGAAGAAAACATTGGTACTAAACTTACAGACCTTGGGTTTAGGGAAGACTTTATGAACCTGACCTCAAAGGCAAGGGAAGTAAAAGAAAAAATAAATGAATGGGATTATATCAAACTAAAAAGCTTCTGTACAGCAAAAGAAATCATTAATAAAGCAAAGAGACAACCAATAGGATGAGAGAAAATATTTGCAAACAATGCCTCTGATAAGGGACTAATATCTAAAATATATAAAGAATGTGTACAAATAAACAACAGAAAAACAAACAATCCAATTAAAAAATGGGCAGAGGACCTGAAGAGACACTTCTCCCAGGAAGG
>PVJL010005852.1:52228-101553 GCA_004026885.1 Lyroderma lyra
TCATCCTCATTAGCTATCAGGGAAATGCAAATCAAAACCACAATGAGATACCACCTCACACCTGTGAGAATGGCTGTTATCAACAAGACAAGGAATAACAAGTGCTGGAGAGGATGTGGAGAAAAAGGAACTCTGGTACACTGCTGGTGGGAGTGCAAACTGGTACAAGCACTGTGGAAGGCAGTGTGGAGGTTCCTCAAAAAACTAAGAATAGAGTTACCATATGACCCCAGCAACCCCCCCTTCTGGGAATTTACCCAAAAAATTTGAAAATATTAATCTGCAAAGATGATGTACCCCGATTTTCATTATAGCACTATTCAAGGTGGCCAAGTCATGGAAACAGCTAGTGTCCTTTGTCAGATAACTGGTTAAAGAAGCTGTGGTACATTTACACAATGGAATATTACTGATACATAAAAAGATGAAATAGGGCCATTTATGACAACATGGATGGACCCTGAGACCATCATGCAAAGTGAAATAAGCCAGACAGAAAAAAACAAGAAGCATATAATTTCACTCATATGTAGAACACAAAGCTGAAAACAACAAAGAAACAAAAACTCAAGGTCATCAGTTAGTGGTTATCTGAGGGTAAGGGGAGAAGAGGATGGGAGAGAAGGGACAGGGTCTCAAATGTATGGTGATGGAAAGAGAACTGACGCTGAGTGATGAGCCCATGACATAACACATGGATGATGCATGTGAAAATGTTCCTCCAAATTCTAGTATATTTGTTATATTTAGCACTATGTTTTATAGTTATTATAGCAGGAAAATGTGTCCTCAACAGGATTACAATTTTTAATTACTAGCAAGCTTTTAAAATTTTGTTTATGTTTCAAAGCCTTAGCCATAAAAATTACTATCACAATTCTGTGTTCCTAAAACTTATTGTAGTCAATAAAGATGAGAACAAGGTAGCTGAAAACATTTAAAATGTCCCTCTGGAGAAAGTTAGCTTTGGTTTCTATCATGCTAGTTCTATGATAAAGCGTGAGATCGACAAAATCTCGGATCAAGTGCTCTGACAGCTTCCGCAATTTTCCTTTCCAGGAAGCCATGACATCAGTGGGTAAGAAGGGGCTGGAAGATGCGGTGACATCCTTGAGCAGGACAGCCAAGGAGATACACTGCCAGCTATGCCTTCCTTCACAGCTGGAGTCTAAGGAGATGGAATCTCAGTAGAAAGAGGGCTCCTGCTGGTGGAAAAAGGTTTATTGGCCTATTAGCTAAAGCTGTGAGACTCGGTGATGAACCCTGATAGCCCAGATCGTTGAGTCAAACAATATTTGAGGGATTATCAAGAAACGCTGTGTTTGGGTCCCCACACCACTCCCCTGGGACATGTTTCTAAGGCACTGATTCTCCAGCCTGCTGTCTCTCAGGATCACCAGTCAGAGTCCAAGTTCCCAAGCTCCGTTCTCAAAGCACTCAGTAAGAACCTGCAGAATCCACACGTCAAGGAATCTGGGCACAGCCATGGTTGAGAACTAGGTTTAAGATGCAGCCGCCACAATTCACTGGCACGGAACCAACTGTGCAATGAGCAAGGATTTACATCTGAACTGCCAAAAATCATTTACATCTTTGCTCACTCCTAATGCAAATCCCTCTTCATCATGGTCGCCCCACCAGGCAGTGTGATCCACAGAGCGGTCTCACTTGAGGCTCCTGAGAAACCAGCAAAGACAGGGCGTGAATGAGAAAGGAAGGTGCTAATGAAAAAAGAATTAACCCAAACCTCTAATTCCCATCCACTGCCAAGCATGTCAAGTTTCATCAGTTACATACATTTTAAATTAATTTTAAAGTGACCTTTCCACAACACACTCCATTCATTATATACAAGGACATTCAAAGCAGAGTTAGTTATAAAAGAGAATAGTGTTATTTATTATAGACAAGAACTGGAATCTCCCCAAATACCCCACATAACAATTAAATTACATTATGTCTCTTCTTTCATAAGATGGAATAAATTGGTATATTGGAAACTTGTCAGGAGCAGGTCTGTCTTATCATTTGTGTTTATCATTTATTAGCTATCAATATCAGGAGCTCAATATAGATTAATTGAATGGATGATGAAAAAGGAAAGGTGCATGGGCATTAAAGATTCATAATAGCATGAGGAAATACAGCAAAAAACACACATATACCCATGTGTCCATCTGCGTTTTAAGGAAGGACTGGAGAGAAATCAAATTTTATCTGGGTGTGAGGACAAGGAGTATTTTATTTTTTAATTTGTATTTGTAAAGATACAAGGATGGGCTTGGCATCAGTGCCCGTGTACATATGTGTGCGTGCGCACGTGTGCGTGCGCATGTGTGTGCGTGCACGTGTGTGTGTGCACGTGCGTGCGTGTGCGCATGTTTGCACATGTGTGTGCACGTGTGCATGTGTTGGCCCTTGTGTGTTTTATTAACGGCAACTTTTACCTTGTGTTGGACTCCCTTGAAACAGTGATTCAGCCACCCACTTACATTATGAATTGCTTTTCCTCTCAGAGTGGGAGAGAAACCAAACCCATCCAGGTGACTGCCCAGAGAGCCCAAGCCTTTTTGATCACCTTAGCTCAATGTCCATACCAGTCCATACCAGATAGCATCCCTGTAACGTGCCCCCTTCAGGGACCAAGTGAGCTCATAGCTTTTATCACAGCCAACAGAGGAAAACCTCTCTGGAACACAGCAATGACAATCCAAATGCCAAAGTCACTCTGTGGAGCTAGCACACCTTTAGAAAGAAACCCAGTGAGGAGACTAACAGCATTTCTCTGAAATCCAGGACAGCAGCAGTTCTCAACCCTGAGTAGCTTGCTTTCCTCCAAGCAGCCGCGGACGGTTCCAGGGCAAGCCTAAGTTCGTCTTGTGTAGGAGTGGGTGGCAAGCCTGCCTTGCTCTGGAGGGAAGTGTATTTCCCCTCAATTTTGGTTGGGCCTCATCCCCTATAAATGCTAAGGACAGCTACAGAAACGAGGTCGCAAAGCCCTGTGAACAAATGAATAAACAATGTCAGGTTTACCCGGGCCATTTTGGTTGGATAACAGGTACAAGCCAGGGTTAGCGATAGCTCAGTGACAAATGTCCTTTACTAATCTAAGTACTCTCCTAAGCTTTGTCACAAATAATCTTTACAACATCTCTGCGAGGTGAGTGATACTCTATCCTCCATTGTACGCAAGAGGAAGCAGGCTCTTAAAACATCAGTGACTTGCCCAAGGTCACACATCTAGTAAAGAACCCTTCTACAAGCCACAATCTAAACACTCTCTAACTGCCTTCCAGAATCAACAAAACAATGTCAGGATTGTGCGTAACAGCTACTTGGGGCCTCCTGGACATGGAATCCACAGGGAATTTCTTCTCATTTCCTGTCTCACTAAAAGCACTACTCCGGTTTTCAAAGTAGCCCCAGCTGAAACCGTACCACACACCGAGTCCGGGGGTTGGGGCAGGGAGTGAGGGGTGGCAGGGGGCTGTTCACTTGTGGCTCCTACTATGTACCAGGGACATGCTAAGCCTTGGGGAACAAAACAGATGAAAATCTGTGCTCTCGGGGGCTCACTAAGTGAGGGAGAAAGATGAAAAACAAATACAATAAATGTTGTCCAGTGTGCGAACGGAGAAGGGGTTGGCCCTGCTCCAGTGAAGGGATAACGGTGGGGCTGGGCCCCGCTTCAGAGAGAGAGACCAGCAGGAGAGCAGGGGTGAGCCTGGAGAGAAGGCACGTAGGTTGAGGGAAGAGCCAATGCCAAGAGCCAAAGACCAGAAAAGGCTTAGCCATCAACCCAAGTTAGTGTTAGAAGCCAGCTGTGTGCCAAAACACACAGGAGAAGGGTGGGCAGCTCCTCAGGGTGGCCACGGAGGCAAGGGGTCTGCCCAGGCTGTTCCAACAGAACAAGACCATCGCGACAGAGCTGGGAGGGAGGAGGTGCTGTGGCCACCAGGCCAGGCGAGGACCCCTCCTTGGGGAGCCCCTCCCACGTGCATCCCCTCCTCCAGCCAGGATTTGCAGCACACTGGAAGTGGTGAGGCATGAAGGAAAAGGTCTTGTTGACAAAGGAGAACAAGCCTCCAGCTCCTCCCGGAGCCTCACATTCTGACAGCACTCCCGTCTGAACACTCCGGGGTCCTCCCGGACTTCCAGACTCAGCTGGGCGAGCTGGTGAACTCGGCCTGGCTCACATGGGGGTGCTGGGCGGGCTGGACCTCTACCACAGAAGCACTGGAAAAGCCTCAGGCCCCACAGAGGCCCACTTTTAGGTTCCCAGCTTCTTAAAATCAGTAAGCCCTTTCTTTAACCACAGCAGCCCCGCCACTGTGGAGTCCTCAAGGCCCCCTCAGACACCATCTCTTTTGTCCCTACAGTTTCACTCTGGGAACAACGTATGTCCCTCGGCAGGAATTTCCGCTTCGGAGATGGTGGTTTTCCCCATCACCTCAGCCATCCAGAAAACAGTCCCTCGATCCTATTTGTAGAAACAGGCAAAATCAGTGAGAAGCCCTTTCCAGGTTTATGTATCTAATGACATCCAACTTAAGGATTTTCCTTTGATGTCCTAGGAGACGTGGAATGAAACCTGTGAAAATTCTCGTGTGACTCTCAGAACATTAACTTCGACTCAGGGCAGGGGTTTCCCTTTCGGAGCAACTTCAGGCAGCCCTGCCAGTGACACGGACTGGGGACCTCCCACTGGCTTTTGAGCAGAACCAGACGTGGCGTTAATGTCTTAGAAATGGACACCCCCAGTCCAACGAGGGCCACCTGACACCCAAAGTGGCTACCACTCCACTGCTCCTGACCAGCAACCAAAATGTGGGGGTGACAGCAGATAATAGGGCCAGGGCCAATCACAGGAACACTCATCCCCCATACCTCCCTCCTCTTCCCATCACCCTGAGACCCAGAGCCCACAGGGCCACCCTACTCACTGCCCTCGACCTGCTTCTCGGACAGCAGCACCCTGCACACAGCCCCTTGCTCACTTTGCTGCAGATGCCCCTGGTGCACACATGCGGGCCTCGGGGCCTGGCGCACACCCTGCCCTCTGCCTGGCCAGCTCTGCCTCCACCTCCCTCTTTCCATCCCTCCCAGTGTGGCTCCTTGGTGTCATTTGGGCTGAAAGACACTCCTGGGAGAGGCCTCTTTTTGACCTCCTTTTCCAAAGTAAGTCCTCAAAGTGCGTTTAAAAAAAAAAAAAAAAAAATCACACCTCCCCATGTCATTTCTCTCCTTGGAATTTATTCCTATCTGACCTTCTCTTGCTTGTTGTTTCTCCCCTCCAAAATGAAGTGGCCTCCACAAGAGCAGGGACCGTGCCCGCCTTTTCCCAACTGCACACACCAAGTCCAGACGGCACTGACATACACCAGCCCATGGCACAGACATTTCCCAGCGTGCTGGGTGTGAAGGGTAAGAACCTATCACAGTGATAGTCCAGGCCTGAGAACATCAGGAAACCAGGAGACAGGAGGTAAGGCAGAGCAGGCAGGAGGTGAGGAAGAGTAGGCATCCAGACATGGAGGTCGAGGGGAACCAGGCAGCAAGCGAACAGGGTAGTGACAGGGAGGGGTTGGCAGAGAGTGAGGGCCCACATCTGCCTCAGCCTGAGCTGGCAGCTCAGCACCCAGAGAAGCAAGCAGGTAAGAAAGGTCAGGGCTAATACAGTATGGATGGGCCAAGGAGAGGGCTCTCCTATCACCCCAGGTTTCTAGTCCTGTTAGTAAGAGAACACAAGTGTACCAGGCCTGTCCGTCAGATAAGAAGTGATCACTGGGATCAGAATTTGGGTCAGGACATCAGAGACAGAGATCAATTCACCTAAGAAACAAGAACAACATTGACTGGGGTGAGTGACACCATTCATGACACAATGACCCCGAAGTCACTAACAGGCTTGGCCCTGCCATGCCTGCCTAGGGGATGCAGTTGAGGCTGCACAGCAGAGGGTTCTGGACCCACGTGCTCCTCTCAGAAGGAGCCCACGGAAAGGCCCGCCACACCCCAAGAATGAATGCTCCAACTGTTCCACACAGGCACCCTAGGACATACATCTTCCAGGCACCACTTCTGCAATACCAACTCCCAAAAGAAGTTCAAAAGTGTCTTTTCAAATCACCAAGGCAAGGATGGGGGTGGGGGATGTATTGTTTGAAAGTTCTGTGGTTTGAGGATTAGTCAAACAACAGACAGCCACCTCATATTAGGCACCTGGTATCTTTAGCACCTTGTTCATGCTTCACACTCACCTGGCAGACAGGCAGAGACAACCCACTCCAAATGTAGTGTGTGCCTCCAGGGCTCAGGCCACACGGCCAGAATGTGGCAGACAAGCTGGCTGGCTCCAAAGTCCATGCTCTCTCTAACCACTAAGGTCTAGGCCTGCAGTTTAGAAGAAGCATTTCCAGAGAACCAAGAAATGTAACATTTGGATGGTCTGAGTGCATTCAAATGCAAAGATGAAAGAGTCTTGGGGAAACCAAAAATATCCTGCAGGTAGAAAGACTGGCCCAGGGACTATCTAGATCAGGGACTGCTATGTTTGGCAAAGGAGCAGACAGTAAACATTTTAGGCTTTGCAGTCTCAGTGACAGCGACTGGGCTCTGCCATTATAGCACAAACACAGCCACAGACACCATGTAAACGAGGGTACATGCTGAGTTCCATGCACTTCCCATACAAAACAGGGGGCCACAGTTTGGTTACAATGCCTTAAGCCACGAGAGTCCTGGGAAATGATGAGTGAAGGAGGAACATGATGAAATGAGTGTTTTAGAATGAACTACAGTCACTGCTCAAAAATGGAGTCAGCATGTTTTAGATGTTATGTGAAATACATACAGCTATTATCATGGCTCTCCGTTATATATAACAGTTATTATAAGGAAATAGAAGTGACTGTGTTTCAATTTAAAAATCTTTATATGAACAGGCAAAGGTCCAACTATGACCCACAGGTCATAGTAGGCTGAACCCTGCTGCTTTAGGATCTCAAGTAAGGGATTCTATCAGTAATCATCTGAAATCAGCTACTACGGTTCTTCAAACACCTATCACAGCATAAAGACCGATTTGCAGCATATGATGAGCCTCTGATTATACCAACATGGGGATAGGAAAAGGAAGCAATTTTTTTCTTTGTCTCATAACTGCATTCATTCAAACCAGACACAGATCCCAGACATAGGAGCGGACCTTTACTCTTTCAGAGCAGACATCTAGGCAGTGCTCTGTACATGGGTTGCATTTGCGGCAGAAAAGGAAACTGCCAACTAATGACTCATGCATCCTCTTCCTTGCCCCACCAACTCAGCTAAACCGCTGAACCACTCCTGCCCCCCATCAGTCTCTGCATCTCCATCCGACATCAACTGCCAGAACTGCCTGCCTAATGATATGCCCAGGACTGCTATGGATGAGAAGCAATGTCATTAGCATGGCTCTCCAGCTTGCCAAGCCTGACATGCATTATCCCATCTTGTTCAATCCCAGTTGCTCATCCCCAGAACTGGGAACCAGGCAGAAAGATAGACTGTCATGTTCTAAACACCAAAAATGTTAATTGGCTGGAGAACTTCCACAAGATGATGTTATTAGATAGTGTCTGCTGCTTCCATGCTCAGTGCAGTGGTTCTCCAAGGTGGAGGTGGGGGACAATTTGGCCCTCTATATCTGGAGACATTTTTGATTGTCACAACGAGGGAGATGCTACTGGCACCCAGTGGGCTGAGATAACAGAGATGCTGCTAAACATCCTAAATGCACAAAGAGCCCCCCCCCCAACCACTACCACCCCACAACAAAGTATTATCTGGCCAAAATCCCTGCCTCAGTGGGATTTCATCACATGATGATCCTAATGCCTGAAGCACACAGGCACAGTCCAATTAAATTCCAGAAACTCGGTTCCAAAGACATCTTGATTGACATGGCAAGTTGATTCTATGAAAGAAAAACAGCAGTGGGAGTTAGACTTGCTGATGGCATCTGTGTAGTTATTTCTTTGTTGTTATGCGAAAAAGAATTACTTTGCTAAGGGTCATCTATAAAGGGAGAAAGAAGGAATAAATAGTTTCTGTAGTTTCTTTGAGCTCCAAAGCCCTTTGATTATAAGCAGATAAGGTGGATGAAATTCTAACAACTACTCTGGGAGATTGGTACAGTAGACTCTCCATTCACTGGAACTCAAGAAACCAGCACTCTTAAGCAACTGGCTAAAAAACATCAAAGAAATAATACTTCAAATAAAAATTCAAATAAAATCACAGCATGTTATGCAGCTACACATCATGCAAAACCTGACTTTGCATGAGAAGTATAGGGCCTCAAAGCAAGGTGATATACGTTCATTTTTTTTTCAAGAAAGCTGCATGCAAGTTTGTCAGTACAGCATCATTTACTGACACAGATGCAAAACCATCCACATTTATTTCTCCTGATCCTGTGCTGGCTACATCATCACATCCTGATGATCCTGATGCGATGTCTACCCAGTAAACTCTCTACCCCTAATGTAACAGTTTTAAGTACGTGTGTGATTTTTTAAGTTAAAAAAATTATGTTAGCTAAGTTTGTTAAGTTGAAAAGTCTAATGACTGCCCTTTAACTAAAATTGCACACTGCATTCACAAAGCTGTTTTTATCATAAAACTGTGTTATAGTAAGTTGTCTCTAGTTGTCTTAATTTGCTTTTAATTACTATATTTCAATATTAATATCAAGGCAACACAGCGTTGATGGTATGGGATGGTATGGTATGGGGTATAGTATTAGTCAGGCCTATTTTTATAGTAACTCTCAAGCAACCAGGAATTACATTTATCAGGCATCTACCAATCCCCTTGGGTGCCAGTTAACTAGAGTCTACTGTAACTTCCTAAAAAATACATCTCTGTGAGATCAAAAGGCCAGGTCCAGATTACTGTCCTTCAGAATGTGGAATAGCTTCCCTAGGAGATGTTTAGTAGTACACAAGAAAATAAAAATAAGTAAATAAATAAAAAACAGTCAAAACTATAAATTAATCATTCATGTGGCTTCTTCCTCTCATGGAAAACATCTGATAGACTGAGATAAACAGAAGGGGGAAATTACTATTGGTCTTCTCCACTTTCGCCCTCAATGTGTACCATGGAATTCAATGAACCAGGAACTTGAAATTGACATCTGTTTTACGCATTACAGACTGGTAATACAAGTGGTGATAATGTGCTGTATTTTATTTTTCCTGGTAGTTTATTTACAATATTCAGAAAATATTAAAGAAGATCAAGGTCAAATTAAAAATGTACCCTCAAAAAAAATGACCCAGTTGTCTGTCAACATGGGCTTTCAAAAGAGTCTCTTTTTATTAATTCATCAGATCAAAAAAGGTGGCAATTTATTTAGACATTAAAAGTGAATGTGTACAGACACTGCCCAATATTTAAGGAATAGATTAAAAGCAGACAGTGTGGTCATTCAAATAGCAGACACTAACCAAGAATTTTGACACTGTACATTAAAAGCAATCATTTTCTCCTTGCCAAACACACAAAATACATAAAAAGTAACCAAGTTTCCTGGATCCTTTCAAAAAGAAAAGCATATATATATATGTAAAATTGAGTATGATTTCCTATGTTTGAACTCGAGTTTCAACCTGTTGCTGCACATTTTCAGGAATCATCATTTGAACTCTACATACATCAGAAACATTCCTTGATTGGGTGCCGAGATAAAACACCAAGCATTTCCTATGAGCCCAATCCCATTCTTGTATCTCATTTATAGTATACCTCAGGGTTCAAACGCTGAGGCCCCTGAAGTCTCCATTCAATGAGCAGAACTGTCACTGAACAATAGGACATCTCGCAGACCAAGTACACTCCCATACTCAGTGACTACAGGAGAGCTGGGAAGTGGATTTTCTAAAACACAGTATGATCCTAATTTCATTTGCAATTTTTGTTTTGTACTTACATGTATGTTCTTGTAAGTACACTGTATCTATACATATATTTATATATCAGAAAGCTATGCAATGAAATATTAATTGTGGTTATCTCCTGGAGTCATAGATTTATATGTGATTTTAGTTTTGCTTCCTTTGTTTTCTTTGCAGCTTCCAATTTTTTCTCTAGTAAGTGTAACTTTTGCTCAAAGAAAAACAAGGAATATATATATATTTTTTTAAGTTACAAGGAATATTCCATGTGTGTATTTCTTTATTTTTACTCAACCTCATTTCCAAAAAGGATTTAAGATACCTGACAAATAAAACAAGTACAAAAAGATTTCTTTCAAAGCAAGGACACTTAGAGACAAGGGCAAGAAACAAGCAATAAGCTCTGAAGAAGCCAAAGGTTAAAGCTGTTAGCTAACACGGAGCCGTAATGTCCTGCACACTGGCTGGAGGGAGGCACAGATTTGGCTCTGAGTTTCTTGGCATGCATAGGGCATTCCTCCCCAGCCTCCTCACCTCAATCCACCAGCTCTAATTAAGTTTTGTTTAGGGAAAGATAATGAGAATATTTTTGTACATTTTCTGATCATACTCCCAGATAAGATCATACAATCCAGAAGTGTGCTGAGGGAGGAGAAGCTAGCTGCAAATGTAAGCCACAGTGTGTTAACTGTTTGCCCCATTGCTCTTGGGGCTAAGTGTCAGTGTGTACAAGAGCTGAGAATCTCCCAAAGGGCATTGCTTTAACTTCCAAAAAGTGTCCCTCTGTGTGCAATTCACTGCCATGAAGGCAGCGGTGAGGGATGCACTCAATCCATGACAGGACCAAGTTGAAGAGCCTCTGAGGTCCTTTGGAAGCAAAGCCATACTCAATCAAGAAGCCCCAGAAGCACAGCACTTACCATAAGCCGTCATGACCCCAGCATATGGCCCATCCACCACATTCCTGTTTTCTTCTGCCAGCGCCTTGATGTACCTCTTGCTGAGGTCCAAGATCTGCTCACGCAGCATGGAGCTGCTCTCAGGCTGAGTTCGCTGCTGGATGGTAAAATGCAGGAGCATCATACCCCAAATAAAGCCAAAAGTCACAAGGAAAAAGCCCAGTTTCTGAGAGGACAACTTCCACGGAGTAAAGAGAGCCATTGCTCTTCGGCAACTTCACCTGCCGGTGGCTCTTAAAGCGTAGAAGGGAGACTCAAGTTCATGGTGAGTTGGTCCGTCTCACTCTGGCTCCTGAGTCAGCCGGTTTCCTTTCCTCACTTTCATTCTGCTGTGAAGGAGGAGGAAAGTCAGCACAAGTGGTCATGGCAAAACACGGTAAAATAAACCAGAAGCCCCATTTTCACACAAATGGTTCTAAAATGCGAACTTGCAGTTTATCTTAATTGCTGGTTCAATATCTTCCATTATGATTCGGGAGAAACCTGGCTAGGCAACAAAAAGCTGTACAAACACGGAGAAGGAAATGTGTGTCTGAGTGTGTTAACAGGTGTAGCAGGGCTGTTCCAGTCTGGACCAAGTTCAAAACAGGAAGTTTGTTTTGCAAGGTGGGGAGGAGATAGAAGGATATTTCACTGACAGTCAGCAGAAACCCAAGTGGAGGGTGGAGTCATATCACCACCGGGCATTTCTGTGTATCTGTAATGTGAGCTTACAAAGTCATTATTATGTGCTCTGGCAAGAACTAGAGCATGCAGCTGGAGAGGTGAGCAAGAAAGTGGATGCCCCCTCAGGGGTAATCAGACAAGGAAAGGGGAGAGAGCCCCTATATTACTGAAGCACGGCCAGCTTTCATTAGCAGTGTCCAGAGACGAGCTGAGTCCCTCGGGACCAGCAGGTGGCCTCTCCCAGGCACCAGCACAGAGAGGCTATGCCACGAGTACTCAGCAGTCTTTCGTTTTAGCTACCATGAGTGAAAGCTGAACCTCACTTCTCACTTGCACACTTCGAACAGGAAATGTAAAGCCCACGACAGCCTGGCGTTTTTGCAGTTCTCTACTTCACTCACACCACGGAGCAAAATGAGGTTAAAGACATAGGGCCTATCACATCGTAAGGTATACAAATGTTAAATTACTATGTTATACACCTGAAACAAATATAATGTTGTAGGTCAACTCTAATTTAATTTTTAAAAATGGCATAGTTTCAATACTAAGGCAATCAGATGTTATTTGGTATCAGCACAGCCTGGGTCAAGGTCTTAAACCAGACTTCCCAATAAATGGGGCTAAAGTTTATAAATGAATTACAGGTAAAGCCAAGATACCCACCCCTTCAGCCAGAGTCCTAGGCCCAAGAACCTACCAGCTTACAAATGACACCATTTTCTAAGTGTGCCCAGGGCAAGGCTGAGCCAGGGTCTCTCACAGGGCACTACCCCAGGATATATTCAGAGTGTGCTTATGTTTCAGTTCCTATCTGCACTGGTCTCCCTGGCCTACCAACAAAGTCATCAGAGTCAGCAGCACTACTACTAATACCAATAGTAAATGATAAATAAATTCTAGATATGTCCCAGGCATTGTGATAAATGTTTTCTTAGCTCAGTGGATTCTTGTAAGAGTCTTATATGTAAGAACTATTAATATTATTATGTCTGTTTTAGAGACCAAAAAAACACCCAGAAAACAGAAAAAACAAAGACACAGAAAGATGAACTTGGCAAAGGTCAGCTAGCCGTATGGCTGAGGACAATCGAGTAGAGGCAGCCCATGAGTCAGCAAACCACAGCCTACCTTCCCTATGCCATGCCCCCTCCCTCACCAGCCTATTTATCTAAGCCAAGAATGGTCTTTATATACTAAAAGGGTTGTGAAAAGCAACCAAGAAGAATATGTGCCAGAAATCCTATTGTACCTCAAAAGCCGAAAACATTAACTATTGGCCCTTGATAGAAAATTCTAGGCCAGGAGTTCTCAAAGCTGGGTCCCTACCTCAGAGTAAATGTGTAAATTCTCACTGCTACCCCAGATCTATTGAATCAGTGACTCTGAGGGTGAGGGGTAAAAAAGAGAGAGCAACCTTTGCTTCAACAAGTCCTCTAGGCCAACCTTGCCCAACCTGTGGCCTGTGGGCCACCTGCGGCCCAGGACAGATTTGAATGTGGCCCAACACAAATTCGTAAACTTTCTTAAAACATTATGAAAATTATGCATGGACCTTTTTTTAATTTTAGTTCATTAGCTATCATTAATTTTAGTGTACTTTATGTGTGGCCCAAGACAATTCTTCTTCCAATGTGGCCCAGGGAAGCCAAAAGGTTGGACACCCTTGTTCTAGGCAATTTCGATCTCCGCTCAAGTTTGAGAGCCCCTGACTCAGGCAGATGGATGCCGTCACTATGCCATACCATCACTGCAACCAAGGGGGCCTGAACTCTGTCTCGTACTACTTTATCACCTGAGTTCCTCTGTGCCATCCTCACCCTCTGTACCTGCTGGTCTGCTATCACCATAACTCTGCTGATTCTTCTTCAAGGTCTCCCTGCCTTCACGCAGGCTGCTCCCCCTACCTGAATGGCCCTGCCCCTATCACCCTGACAGCCTAAACCAGGCCCCAACCTCAGTTCAGGTCCTACCTGCTCCAGACCACTTCCCCTACTTACTTGTCCAGCCTATTAAACTCCTTTGCTGGTCTGCTTTCAAACACTGTCCCCCTACCTTGGATGTTCTGCACTTTTTGTGTGGGGATTCCTGCTATCCTCTCAGGAATTCCCCTGCATAACTTCTCAGAGAAAGACAGGGACCCGGAGCCACAATAAAATACCTGTTGACTAAGTGAACTAGTCATCTGGGCACTAAGGCACTTTATCCAGCCTCCAAATGCGGACCAGTTGAATAGAACCTGCCCTGTTTCCTTCCTCCATTTGCTCTCCAAGTATATCCTGAGCTCTCCTGCCCTTGGCTTTGAAGACTGAACAATGAGAATGACAAGAGTTCCCACCCTCAAGGGGCTGATGTCTGCCTAGAGGCCATTCCTCTAACTGGGTGCTGCCCCTATTTCCTCAGGAAGTGGCTGCACCTTCTTTTTGATAACCCACACTACTACTTACTCAATTTTACCTCAGGGCTGAAGGGATTTTCCCAGAGCAAGTACACTAGATGCTATACTAAGAAAGAGTCTTCTGATGATTTTCGTTTTCAGTTTTAGGAGAGAACCCCAAGTTCTGACAGGACTTACCTGTCATATTCAGACAGGAAGCCATACTCCACTTCCTCAATTAATCCCCTGAAGAAACTGCTCAAGGTTGCAGAGTTTAAGCAAAGGAAAGGCCAAGGGCCAAGGACTGGATGAGGGCCTCAGTAGAAGGTGGCGTGCTTCTTGACCTAGGCCTTGGCCTTGGAGAGTCAGAACCGCCCAGGTGGCACATTAGAGGGACAAAAAGGTGGTCAAGAAATCCAGCTCAGAGTCATATGAATCTGGAGTGAAAAATCCCTAACTCTATGAAGTTCAGAGCATAGTTTTGATTACTGAGGGCCTGGATTTTAAGTGACTATAGAACTGCCAGGAATATTCTCTTCTCTAGGGTAATCTATAGTTGAAAACAATAGCACCTACAGCGGCACACAGAGAAAATTAAATTAGAATTCATCTCAACAATTCCTTTTAAGCAGACAGAATTTAAGAAGACTTCTACATTTTAATTTGAGAGACACCTGTTTTCCACAGTAGTAAGAAAATGAGGGGACAGCAATCCTCACCAGGGGGTGTCATAAAAGGACCTAATGAGGATTGTCAGTAATGGCCTCAACTACAGAACAACAGTGTTCAAAAAGCTGTTGATCAGGCCAAGAAGCTGCATGCCCCCAGACCATCTAACAGCTGGGGTGCCTAGCAGAGTGGATTTGACGGGCACAAAAAGAACTATACAGTGCATCACAGGAGGCCTTGCTGCCACCCCCAGTGATGGCTGCCCAGGGCCATGACTTTATCTGTCCGCTTCCAGAAAGAAGTATGTACCAAGTTTGTTTGCAATGAGGTCATAAGCTTCTGCCAGTCACCTCCCTAACAAGCATTTCCTCTATTTCTAGACTTCCTAAAAGAGTAGCATTCACGCCCTTTATTCCCATTCACTCCTCAACACAATTGCTGGCTTCCACTTTTCCAAATGTGGTCAAAGACCTTTCTCCAGGAAATGTCAGTTCTCTTAAATGAAAATATAAAAGCACATGAAAAGATGTTCAACCTCATTAGCCATTAGGGAAATGCAAATCAAAGCCACAATGATATGCTAATTTACACTCATTGGCATGGCTATAATCAAAAAAGACCTAAGAACAAGTGTTGGTGAAGATACAGAGAAACTGGCACGCATGTACTGCTGATAGAAATGTACAATGGTGCAGTTGGCGTGGAAAATAGTTCGGCAGTTCCTCAAATGGTTAAGCACAGAGTTACCATATGACCCAGCCAACCCTGCTGCTATGAATTCTCCCAAGAGAAATGAAAGCATGTGTGCACCCAAAAATTTGTGCACAAATGTTCACAGCAGCACTAATCATAGACCAGAGAGAAAAAGGAGCAATCCAAATATCCATCAACTGACGAATGGATAAGCAAAATGTGGTAGAGCCATACTATAGATAAATACTGCCCCCCACCATGGCCCATAGCCTAATCTGGGGCGCCCCCCCAAGTCACTTCCTGGTTCTTCCCCCTGAACCCTGTCCCCGCCCGCCCTAGCCTGCACCCAGGAAACCTCTGTCACCACGGACGTGCTGCGCTGTAATCCCCCCACCCCGCCTTTGTTGGGGCTCAGACTCTGGAGGCAACGCCTCTGGGTGGAATTACCAGCCTGAACTTGCAAGTGCTCCGAGTGCTGCTGGGTCTTCCCGACAGGAGAGCGGGTAGAACATTCCGCAACAATACAATGGAGTATTATTCATCAATAAAAAGAAATAAAATCCTGATACATACTATAAGATGCATGATCCCTGAGAATATTTCACTCAGTGAAAAAAGGCGGTCACAATAAACCACAGGACTCCATGTATATGAAATATAAAACAGGCAAACATATAGAGATAGCAAGTACAATAGTTGCTTAGGGCTCGAGGGGATGGGGTATTGGGAGGTGACAACTAACAAAATGAAGGGTTTATTTGGGGGAACAAAAAAAGTGTTCTAGAATTTGTGGTGATGGATGCACAATTCTGTGGATATTTTAAAAGCCATTGAATTACATAATTTAAATGGAAGAACTGTATACTATGTGAATCATTTCTCAATAAAGCTGTATGATGGAGTTCCCTGGTGGTATAGTGGCTAAGCTTCAGCGCTCTTAATGCCTGGGTTCAATTCCCAGCCAGGGAACTATCAAAAAAATTAAAATAAAATAAAAAAATAAAGCTGTAGAGAGATGGGGGTGAAGGAGGAACTGTGCTTGGAGGCAGGCAGAGAAGCCTCCTGGACCCACTGCAGCCCCAGTGAGGACCCATCCCTTCCCTCATTCCCCACAGCACAGCCAGCACCAGGCTGTACCATTATGAAGGGCTGACCACAGGCCTAGCAACAGAAGAAGGTACATAGAGAAATCTGCCACCAGCTCAATAGACATGGCCACTCTTACAAGCTCCAGAACCACCACACGGGCCGCCCATCAGTGGCTCCTGGCCTGCCTTGCTGGGCATATGCCCATTTCTGAAACTGTCTGAGAACATCCTGAAAAATAGCCCAGTTCCAAAGGAGTGAAAACCAGACTGATAAAGCAGCTCCCTCAGGTGCTCATCCAATGCCCCATTTCTTACAGCAGGACCTGTCTCGTCAAAGGATGATGAAATGGGAAATGTCTGTCCCTCAGAAACACTGCCAGTCCCAAACACAGAGGTTCGATCTTTTCCAACAGCCCCACAGGAAAATCCCATCACAGCTTGCTGGTCCAGCGTTCACATGGTTCAGCGCTGCTCTAACTTAGCATGTCTCTTCTGTCCTAACCACACCCCACCACTTCCAAACTACTTCAATCTGTCTTCTAATGGTGGCTGTGGGTGCCTATTTTTTACCTCATCCTGTGCAATAACATCCAAGAAATTCTATGTCTGTTGTGCTCACACGTTACCTTGGGAAATCCCACCCTTACCTCACAAGTAGACCCTGCCTCCAGCATCAAGCCTCCCCTGACTTCCCACACAGAAGAGAGCTCTTCCTCCTTGGATGGACGCTCACAGCTCCTTCAGAAGAGGTTCCTACCACTGCTCTACAGGCTAATCCTTTCTTTCATCTCTCCTCTCAGGTCTGTAACTCCCCAAGGACAAGATACACCAGGAATGGCCATGCCTTGCTCACAGTGGATGGTCATTAAGTGTGTGCTAGATGAAAGGACAGGATGGTAGAAACGAGATGACGAACACAAATGAGCAATGAACTCCAAGGTCTCCATCTGGTGTGAACTACAAAGAACCCGGCACTCTGAGGCTGTGTGTGTACCTTCCTTGTCGAAAGTGTTCACCCTAAGACCTTGCCACACAGCTGTGAAAAATCACAGTGCCCTTGAATAGAATGGGCTTCACTAATGTGGTCATGGTGGTAGACAGGTATTGAAAGAGAAAAAGGAAGGATAAAAGCTCCAGAAAAAATTCTAGAAGGGGCAGTGAGTCAGGTACCAAAAAAGTCCAAGACAGAGAAGGGGAGGGGAAACAAGGATGGGGAGAAGCTGCTTGTTTCATCACTGGGTACCCGAGATAATCAGAGGAAGACCTTAGAAGGAGTGGGGAGGACCAGCTGCAATAAGACCTGCACCCGAGGCCTGGTCATCTCTGTTCTGCCGCTTATTGTACCCACGGGCACTGTGTGATCCTAGCCAAGTCCGCCTAGGTTTCCGCATGTATAAAATTTGTAGAACCACAGAACATCCTTAGAGTGAAATGGGTAGCAAGTGAATGAATGACCCTAGTTAGTGGTTTTCAAACTATGTTCTAAAGGACTTTAGGATTCCCAGAGACGTTTCAGAGGTCCCACAACTGTATTAATTAGATTTTTGCTTGTCTTCATTTAAATTTTATTCTTTAAAAAAAATTGGTTAGGAAAAGTTTTGCATAACAAATTTTAAGATACCAGGAACAATCAATACATGAGGGCTGTCCAGAACATACCCAGCCTGCCACGTAATACGAAAAATAGAGGCAGTTATGGCTGGAGTGTTTTCCGGACAGCCCTCGTATGTATCAATTTACACTCTAGAGATTCAGAACAAAACTTCCCTAGCTACCCCTGTGTGTGCAAGTTAAATTTTGAATTTCTGTTATTTGGTCAGGAAATTAATGTTTGGCAATGGTCCTGTTTGCTATCTGTTCTATTAAATTCAGGTCCACATAGCTACTTGTATAAAATTGTACGACAAAGAACACCATGAGTGATTTAATGCTAGTTGAGAGTCAGTCATAAGTTCCAGAGGCCTCTTGCTTGATTTCCTTATTATAAGAAGCAAGCCTTAGATAATGTTAATGCTTCAACTCTGAAACAATTTCCCACTAACTTCTCTTTCCAGCCTCTGTTTCAATTTACATTAAGAGCAATTTAAAGTGCTTGGGAAATTATGTTAAAAAATAGTAGCCATTATCATTTGCAATCAGGGTGAATCTGAGCTTCCACTACTGTTCAACCAAAACGGGGTATATAAATCAACCAGATGCTAATCTTGAAATGACTGTACACCATCTCACCAAACTCCCAATTCTGAGCTCACCAGAGCAGTTCACTGGCCTAATGAATGACTTTGAAAGAAAATATGATGAGTTCAAATGCACCATTTTTTTAAATACAGATTGGAAGACGTCATTAGATCTTGCTTAGGAAAATAATACCCCTCAATTTACAGAGCAGGACACCGGGGCCCAGGAAACGTTTGGTTTTCCAGTTATTAAAGTCAGAATTAAACCACATCTGCTCAAGCCCCTGCCCCACTTCCTCGTATGATACGGTCTACACCAAACCAAGCTGCTCCAGAAACTCAAAACAGAAGAGACTTATCTATATGAAACACAAACCAAAAATCACAGTCTGTGACTTTAAGGAGCTGTGAGTCTAAAGCAGCATCCTAACAATCTCAAGGATAGAAAGAAAAATACCCATGTACAGAATTACTGGCGTGAGGAAGACAGATGGTCTGGGGGTGATTCTTAATGGAAATACAGGTGTCTTCCTTTCCTGAAAGGAGAAGCTCAGAAGGGAAGGGCAAGCAAAGCAGGTTTTTTCCTCCAAAATACGTCCAAAGTCCCGAGAAGATGCTCTGAGGTTGGTTGTTCACTCCCCTGGATGGCCTGGACACGCAGGCCCGGTGTCACCCCGTTGAAACCCATCCTGGGACCCACTCGGCAGAATGCCCAAATCCGCAGTGTGAATCCTTGTCAGCTGCAGTAACCACGGAGCCCTGCTCCCACGCAAGGCAGCGAAGGAGCAGGGGAGCCGACAGTGGTGCCCAGGAATAGGTACGAGAAGGGGCCCTTCTTTTCCACTTTCGTGACTTGGTCCTCTGACAAATTCTAGTACTTTCCTTTATAAACAGGAAAAGCACATTCTAAGTGAAAACAGACTGTTCTCTTTGGAACTGGCTAAACCAGTCTTATTTTGAGTCACCAGTGGAAAACACTAAAACAACACACCTTTAGTATTCTTGGGGAGGCCTTGTTAATGCCAGGGGTTTTAAACAGCCCAATCCCTTTTATATTTGAAGAGACCAAACCAAGACAGTTCTGGGCCCAGAGTTTCCACTTACTACGCTACACTTGCATTCTTAGTGCGGGCAGAGAAAGGACACCTCCATCCCCACCCCGCTGAGGTAGATACGTGCCTGGTAAGGTCACTGTCCCCTGAGTGTAGTTGAGGGCTCTGTGTCTGACATCAACAGCAAAATACATTCATAATAAGGCATATGACTCCGTATTCAGAACAGACCCTCCTTCCTGCCTTCTCCCCACTTCCCCCATCCTCTGGTGACCTCACATATGGCCATCTCCACCAGACTGCGTGGGAGGAGGTGGGAAACAGTTGGAGAGGAACCTCTGATGATTTTATTTTATTCTGACTTAGCCTCTTGGGTGTGCACATTACTGGCAGGAGGACACACTGCAAAGGGGACAACGGAGTGAGAAGGAAGCTGTCACTGCTGGATCAGATAAGATCTTCACATGTTCTATTTCATTCATCAGGCCCATAGGTTATTCACAGTTGATAGAATTTCCCATCAACAAAAAATGAAACCACAGCAACTCCAAGAAGTCAGAATATATGTACTAAACAAAAATAAAAAGCATGGGTCCCTGAAAAATGAAATAAACCCGTTTAATCCAGGGTTTCTCAATCCCTGGCACAACTGACATCTGAAGTCTGATAATTCTTTGTTACAGGGCTATCCTGCATGTTGTAGGAGGTTCAGAGGCATCCCTGTCCTCTAGCCACTACATACCATGAGAACCCTCCACCCCAAAAAAACGGTCTCCAGACATTTCCAAATGTTCCCTAAAGGATAAAAGCACCCTGATTGCAAACTACTGCCTTTACCAATCAACAGAACTTTACCCACCCCATAGGAGAAGGTTCAGAGAAGGTGAGACCATAGGACTAGACTGCAGAGCAAGGAGCAGGTGAACTCAGGAGTCCATCAAAGCCCTGCAGATGAGGATGCACAGAGTCCTGTGCTAAGACTGGAGTCCAAAGTGCGATGAGGGGGGCCCACTCCTGACACTGTCCCAAGCTGGCTAACAGAGAAGTCTCATTTTCTTCCAGGTCCTTCAATGACAACACTATCTTGGCACCAGTCGAGAAGCTCATTCCTAGGCTGGCTGTGCCCCCATTTACTAATTAGTATATGGCATTGGGGCTGTACTCCACAAAGATCCTAGTCTATAAATCAACAGGCACAGGGAAGGAGGCTTTGGGAAGACAAAATCTGGATGATGTTACATCAGGCAGCCTTCAAAAGAAAAGGACTGTCACCTGGCTGCCAGCCCAGGAAACTATGAACATGCTTTATGACAGGTCGATAATGACTCTCTCAGAAGAAGAAAAGGAATAGTCTGTGAAAAGATCACACAGTGTATAAATTTGTTAGGTAGATCTCCTCAATGTTGAATGAAAATGCTCACAAGATTTGCTTTCACTCAGAGCCAAAGGACAGTAAAGCCACAAAAGAATGCTGTGGTAAGAACAAAATGTACTTTTTTTCTCTGAGGATCCGTCTTCTAGCAAGTCCCTCTATCTAGTAAATACCCATGGAATGGCAACAGGCCTCAGAGGGCCCTAGTAATAGTGGGGGGAACCGCACAGTCACAAAAATCATCACAATTACTCCCTCAAAGTGAGGCAATGCTCTGAAAAGGAAGCTCATTATTCAGCAAGGCTTCCCTGAGCCTTACGAGCCAATCACCCCACCCAAGGACCCATCTCCTCCACCCGGACAGGAACACAGGCTGAGTGGGGGCCTGCCCCAAGAATGTTCTAGCTGCACTGGCTATAGAAATGGGACAGCCTGCCAAACACTTGATTTGATAAAGACCACCAGGTTAAAATATTTTTAGAACTGGCTGATGATTGAGAAGGTGCGAATACATGCATGAACACATAGACACACAATGTGAGGTGTCCACTCAGAGGCTTATCAAATTTAAACTTTGTAATGAATTTCCCACTGCTTCTAACCTATGGCTACAGTAAATCCACCTGGAGCATGAGAATCCAAGTGTTCGTGGATCCTTGGCCATAAACGACCTCCGTCAGAATTTTCTTAATTTTCAGAAGAACTCAACCATCGGATGCTGGTTGATAAGCTTACTTTTCCCCCAATTTATAAACAAAGGTCACCTCTCCCAAATACTGCAAATATTGTGGGTCAACCTGACCAAGATCTGGTCACAAGCTCTCAATGACACAAAAGATAGGCTGGCCAGACGTACCATTTTAAACGTGACAGTACGTATCGTCAGCCTAATCTCACTGGGCTAAATTCAAAGTGACAGTAGGCAGACCAGACATATCATTTGAAACAGGACAGTACCATTTTTTTCTGTCCCATTTAAAACAGTATGTCTGGTCAGCCTAATAAATGATGAGTTATCTCAAGCTAAAGTGAAGCATGCCAGGAGAATTTCCTGCCCTCCAGGTTAAGCAGTGCTCGTGCACTTCAGAATCACCTGGGCTCCTTTTTAAAAAATATAGATGCCCAGGTCTCATATCTGAAGTGTTGCCCAAGCAAGGGTATTCTTATTTTTAATGTGCAGCCAGACATGAAAACTATTACGACACTCTTAGAAAAATGTTCCTTTTTACAACTCTATGGACTCTATCTAGTGGGACCCAAAATGCAATCTGTTGCAATATTTTACAAGATAAACTTTCTGCTCTCTACAAATGAAGATCCACTGGCTTACCAGACAGTCCATCTGCAAGGACACTGGTTTTCTCCTTAAAGAACCTCAAGCTGGTCTTCTCAGGCCAATGGCCCAGTTGCCCAGGACAAGGAGGCAGCTTTTCAGGAAGAGACAGTCCACTGCAAAGCCCTGTTAGATCACCACCACACCATGGAAGACCTGTTGAGTATCGTGCTAGACTGTTACAGTTTTTATTAACTTCTTCTTGGTATCTAGCTCCAAAAATGAGAATTTTTTGAGGCTAACCTAATGGCCTCAACATCTACACCCATGCTTCTAGTAACCAGCACCTCTCTAACCTTGCTTCTCAAACTCTTATCTATAAACCTGAAGGACTGAGCTGACCTGGTAGATTGTTAGAAATGTAGAATCTCAGGCCCAACGTCAGAATGAATCAGAACTGGTATTTATAACAAAATCCCCAGGTATCTGTTTGCACATTAAAGTCTGAGACACATTGCTTTTTATCTCACCCAGGACAATAAGAATAGGGGCAAATCAGATACTAATTTCCAACAGCAAATAATGGAGACTATGGCATAATTCCCCTCCTTTTAATGATTTGGTATTATTTTTGAATAAGCTGGATGCATGTCAGTAAGACCAGTTGTCTCACAGACACTCCTAGTGGCTGCAGGATACATCTAGCTGAGGTGAGAATTATATATGCAAACGGCATGGTTTTATCATTGTGGACACAGAGTGCGTCTAAGACACCTCATGGTATCTTCTAGTTGCTGGGCTTTGATCCATTATGCTAAAATCAGAGAAACAGTTTGGACAGATGTTTTCTAACTTTTAACTCTAATATAGTAAATACCTCCATACAGGAAATTACTCTATGCAGCTTCCCAACATATACTTTGCTCTGCTCAAAGTTAGACATCATGGAGGATTTACTGAGCTTCTGTTGCTTTATAATTGCTGAAATGGTCCCTCTAGAACACCTGCTTAACAATCACTAGTACCTTCCTACTTGACTTCAAAAGTGCCACAGACTTCAACTAAGCTAAGCATCCTTATTAGGTGTCTTAATTTTACATAAGGTGATGTCAACCAATATTTAAAGTTTCTGGAAATAGCTATAATTAATTCTGATTTTTCCAGGGCCTATGACTTACTTTATGGCCACTGAAAGCCTTTCAAAGCTTTGCTGAAAGAAACTCTATCTGAAGAATGACTTAAGAGTTCTGTTAACAACCCCCCCGAGCCTGTCCCCACAAGTTGAAGGGACAGGGCTTCCTTACCCAGCAGAGCACACCCGCAGTGCCCAGCATCACCTGGGCAGCTGTGTGGGCTCCATGAAAAGGTCTGGCACCCAAGACGCACCTCCCAACGCAGCTTTACTCTAATAAAGCTGGGACCACACTTTAACCTTCATCTGGCTTTTTCCGTTTTCTCTCGTTCAGAATCCAGAAGGGAGGAAGGCTGGGATGAACTGGCATCTCCAAACCCCAGAAGTTTATTTTTATATTTTTTTCTGTTTTATTTCTTAATATCAGGCTAAGACAGGTGGTTTCTAGAAGCTATTTGAAAGTATTTCTCCACAAATAACACAGTGCAGGTGTATGAATCTTTAATCCTAATAAATTAAAAGACAAGATGACTATAACAGTCATAATATTTTCTTTCCAAATATTGACTTCTAAAAACTGCTATGAGATATGCCAAAAGAATTCTGGTCAGATGCAACTACAGTGAGAGGGAAGATAATCTAGAGAAAAACACAGAATTACCAGCATAATGCTCAATAATTACACTTCGACCTGAGCGTTCCTAATGCATCCTGTTTTTAACCAATAGTCCATTAAGGATATAAATAAATACTTTTTATTGCATCATTTTCCAAAACCTCACAGGTGGTCAGGGCAGTGTACTCCTCTAAACGTCACTAACCACAATCTAAGCTATTGATAAATGCGGGTAGGCTTGTAAAGTCATCCATCTCACCGGGGGATCAGAGATCGTATATGTAAATATATATTTCATTTAGTGACCCTCAAAATTAGAAACGGTAAAACAGACATCACTGCCACTCAGAACAAAAGCGCAGGGTACCCTCAATCCCCAGAATATGACAACCACCAGATGGGGAACCTCTGCTCTAGATATTTCAAGTCCCTGGACTTGGCCTGGCCCTGAGCCACATATCTCAGAAGAGAGACATATTGAAAGCAGTGCCTATCTAACCTAAAATACAAAGCAGTTAAAACAAAAACCAAAACACGAAAATGTCAGGTGAACCCAATCACCGGGTTTACTCTAAACCTGGCAAATGTTTTTGCTCTTCAAACTTCATGTATCCAGGAGGACCTAGACCAGAACGTTCTCTTTCATCTTAGTATAATATCAAAAATATTCATCTGGGCAAATGAACAGCTGACTGGATTTTACTCAGTGACAAAGGCAATGAAACTCACGTTGCTTCCCTCTTCCCCAGAGCAACTAGGAAAAGCTCAGAGCCAAAATCCCCATCCACTTCCAGGAAGTTAACTGGTATTTCTTGTGTGTTTAAACCTCATTAGTGACTCTTATTTTCCTATTCTTATTTTCTGCTTGCCTCATTTTTTTTCCTCTTAATTTTAAATGTACTTTTACCTTCTTGTATTATATATTTTAATCCTTTTTGGAAGCATCATAATAATAGAAAAGCAAATAAACAAAAAGGAACAAGATAGCTATGGTAGGGAGACTAGTGGCCCTCTAGTAGGTTACTGCCCTCATTCCCAGAATCTGTCACATGGCAAAAAGGAATTAAGGCATCAGATGGAATTAAGTTTGCTCATTAGCTGACCTGAAAATGGGGAGATGATCTTGGATTATCCGGGTGGGCTCAAGGTAATCACTGGCTCCTTAAAAAAGTAGAAAAGAGAAACAGACAGTAAGTCAAAGGATACAAGAGTCTCAGCTCAAAACATCTTAGACTGTTTACTAAGTTATTTGCATAAAACTAAGGGCACTGACTTAACAAATCTGGGTATTAGGTTTCTCCTGGCAACCTTTGGTTCTACTCTAGTCCTAACAGATTAGGGATTTCGGAAATAGGGTGGCTTCCTAATAAAGATGACAGCACAAAAAAATAACTGCATACAAGGATAATAGTTTGAGGCCATTCAGCATAAGGGCAAGCAGCCTCAGGTATCTCAGAACTGCCTGAGAGTATCTCTCTATGGTTCCGACCAGAACCAATTTTCACAATAATATGGCATCATTCGCTAATAGGATGTAATACAGCCTTCTGGGATATTCCTAGAAAAATGTATGTAGCTGAGCTCTTAAGTAACAAAGATAAATAAATGAGACATTAGTAGGGACAGGGTTCCTGAGGGAGGAAAGACTGGATGGTAAGATATGAAAGGCACAAATAGGAACAAATGTCACATATGCTGACCATGGTGCTTCTTTGCTTCTGGACCCTGGATATTACCAAACTCTCTGCTCTCTGGAGGTCGGACCACCTTAGCACACATCATCACGGCCTATGAGGTAGGTGCCATAACTGTCCCCATTTGGAGTGGAGGAAACTGAGGCATGAACTCTTAAAGCAATCTGTTCAAGATCACATAGCTACCAGGTGACAAGAGCTGTTAGAGACTCTGGCATCAGCTTCTTAACCTCTGTTCTAGGACACCTCAGAGAGACTGACACCTAGAAGATATCCAAACTCATGAAATGCAGAAATGGAGCAAGTTTGGGAAATAAAAAAAGAAGGGGGGGATTTAACCATTCACTCAGATGCTTAATAGTAAGCATTTAATAAATACAAGTTGCTCTCCGTGGAGTGTTACACTCTTCCCCCACTTGCATCAAGGAAATCCTGTAAGTCAGCTATTTTCAAATGATGAGCCAGGGAGTTATATAACAACAACGTGGACATTTTTCAGAAACTATAGCCCTGAGCAGAGCTCTCTCTCTCATCTGCTTCCCCAAATTCTGCCTTTGTCATCCTGCACTGGGATTCTTCTGGGGGTTGTAAAAGAAAACAACTTCCCAGATGATCCTACAAACATCTGATCATATCCTCTGCCAGCCCAGCCAGCGAAGCATCTCTGCTTCATGGTGTCTTGGTTCCCATGACACGGAGTAGGACCAAGAAGGCAATGAGTGTGAAGCCACATGGTGGGGACTTGGTTTCAAAGACTCCAGGAGGCACAAGGAACGTTTAAGCATTGAGCAGAATAATTGTGCTTCTAGAGCTAGGCAGCCAGGTATGCAGCCAGGTACGCAGCATGAGGAAAAAAAACACACACACCTGAAACTACAGCATCTATCCTGAGGAAAACAAGAAATTACTAACACATCACCAGTTAAAGAGATGTCAATCTACCATTTTTCTCTTGCAATTCTACCAAAGTGACATTAGAGTGCCATTTTAGAGTATTTTCCATAGGAAAAAACTAGATAAAAGGTCAAGAAGAGGCCAACCTGAGAGTTGAGACCCAGATAGACAAATAGGGAAGGGGCTTGCTGTGTACTCTCTATGGTTTACATTTTGTGCAAAAATACCAAAGGTTCAAGAGCTATCCCTTCCCTTAGAGAGAGACCCCCCCTCCCCAATACTCATGCAGAGCAGTGCAGAACATTGCTAACTCAGGGGCGCTACTGGGGGCACATCACTCATGGCTCCCAAACACTTGTGGGGGGGAGGGGGTTGGCCCTGGAAAGAAGCTGAGGAGGTTTCATGAAGACTCTGACCTGAAAACCTGAAATGGGTCTCTTTCCTTCATCATCACTCACTTTTTAAACTCCAACTAATGCCAGGTCCCAGGCCAGACATCAGGAAATAAAAAGTGAGTAAAACAAAGTTCCTAAAGTGACTGCATGCTTTAAGCTTAAGGCAAGGTACACAGCACTAGAAATATCCAGTTTCTCTGCAGTCCTGGGGTCCTGGGGGAATAGCTCTAAACTGGAGGGAGGGACCATGATGCACAGAGTTCCAGGACTAGGGGCAGAGTTTGGGACCTGTCACTTGAAGTCTCAAAACATTAGTTTTGTCTGCCCTTAAAATGAAGCAGCAGAAATACAAGGGAGAACCCTCCCCCTGCCAAAAAAACAAACAAACAAAAAAAACCATGGAATTATCTTTTGTTGATGTGAGAGGGATCATGCACTCAGAATTTGTTGCTACGGGTCAAACGGTCAAGCGAAGTTTTTATCAGGAAGTTCTGAGAAGGTTGCATCACAATTTGTGGAAAAACGTCCCAGAGTTGTGGCAAACAGGTGACTGGTTCTTCCACCATGACAATACACCTGACAAACACCGGGCTGAGCGTTCAGCAGTTTTTAACCAAAAATGGCATGACCCCCGTGCCCCACCCTCCCTATGCACCCAATCTGGCCCTGAGTGACTTGTTTATTTGTTTCCCCGGATGAAAAAAGTCCTAAAAAAAAAAAAAAAAAAAAAAAAGAACATTTTGTCAATATGGAAGAGGTGAAACCAAAAGCAACAGAAGCATCAAAAGACATCAAAATCAGTGAGTTCAAACACTGTGTTGAGCAGTGGAAAAGCATATTGATAGGTATATTTCATCAAATGGAGAGTACTCTGAAGGTGACTGAAGTTTAAACATGTAAGAATAAATACACAATTTTTTATAAATAAATTCCGGAGTTCTTTGGGTCTCCCCTTGTAGGAGGTATTTAGACCCCTTTCATTTTAAGTTTCAAATCAGAACTGCTTTTCATTAACCAGCTACTTGAAATGTTTAATAACTCATAGCCTAGAATGGAGTGATCCTGGCCGGAAGGGCAAAGGGGTGGCAACAGATGACAAAAATTGATTTACAATGACAGAATTATAGAAGAATGAAGCTATTATGAAAAACTGTCCCCCTCCATTTTACCCCTTGCCTCAAATACACTAAATTCATGTCACTTGCCTCTCATGACTAGATTCATAAATCCATTAAAAATCCTTTTATAATCACTCCATGCAAAAAACTATGGACATTATTATAATGATGTAAATGCCTACAGCAGTATTGCAGGATCTGAGGGGCGTTTACCTGATACCTGATAGCAAAGCATGCCATGATACTCTGTTGGGATATTTGCTTTTTAAAAGTTCCCAGAATTTTCCCCACTGAGTTCAGTTAACATTTAACTCACAATGTGACTGCCCCAATCAATGGGATCAGGCAAACTATTACTATTTCCTTCTTTCCTCTATTCCACCGTGGTTCTCTGCATCAAAATCCACCCCAGGATCTAGCTAAGGCACTGGTTCTCAATCCTCACTGTGCATCAAAATCGCCTGGGGAGACTTTTTAAACACAAACGTCAGCCCAACCCCGCCCCCAAGATTACAATTCAATTGGTCTGGGTAGAACCAGGAAACCAATATAATTTTCAGAACTCCCAAATATTCTAAGGTGTAGCCAGGGTTGAGAATGATTGCATGAAAGTGTCTACCTTATCAGGCAAATAATAAAAATAAGCTAGGAGGAGAGGGGGAGTGGTAAGTCTGAGAGGGAAGGGTGGCAGAGGAGAGATGGGGAGCCGTGTCGGACCAGTGAACACATGCTCCATTTACAAAGGATAGTTCCCAGCTCCAGCGACCGGACAATGTGAGGAAGACAGTCTGGGGTGGCCAGGTCTTCCAATCTTTCCAGAGAAGCCAGCCACCCAGAGTTTCGGGTCAAATCTCTGTATATTTATAAATGTTAGCACTAGTTTACACTTTTCTTTTTAATTCTGGGAGGGCCAAAGTTCAAAGGAGTTTACTACTTGCTCACCGCTCAGTCCACCTCATTGCAGTGTTTGCTGTTACTTTGACCTAACTGTCCAACCACTCTTAACTTTCTAAACAGTAGCCAGTATTGTTCTCAAATCAAATACTAATTTCTGATCTTCATTATCAAAGGCTTTAGAGCACAAGCTTCCAGTCCACATGTTCTGCCCAATACAAGCTTGTGACTTAGTCATACCTAACTGCCAATCCTAAGAAACTGGAAAGGAATTTAAGTTAAAGAGACAGACAGACAGACAGACACACAGACAGACACAGGTCCCAGGACCCAGAAAGTCTAAGTGTCCTTCCGAGGGCCAGAAAGACTGTTGAAGGTGGGGTGACCAACTTTGTCCTGGTGTTAGCACTGGAAGTCTCCTATCCTGGGAAACATTAGAGTAGATCATCCTACATGAAGGACAGAGACACACTACTGTCCTTGCACATGAACCCCCATCACCTGATAATTCTTAATATATACAAGGTCAGACAATTTCCTGAACTCATCCTAGAAAAAGTGCTACACACCTCATTGCTGAGTATCACTAGGGTCACCTTCAAAGTCCTCCCCTTGGGAAGCTATGCACCGATGCCAGTGCCTAGTCCACCCTTCAAAGCAATTTTCGAACTCTTTTTCTGGAATGGCTGACCACTAGAGTTGTCATCGTACCCAAAAGCTGACAAGTAAATTCGCAAACAGTTGTTTGTATAGTGCTGCCAACATAATCACATGATGGCAGGATCATGCATTTAATTGTCAGGTTTTGGGGAGGATGACAGCTCTGATGGCCATTCCAGAAAAAGAGTTCCAAAATGGCTTTGAAGGGTGGACTAGGGGCTGGCATCGGTGCACAGCTTCCCAAGAAGAGTGCTTGGAAGGTGACCGTAGTGATATTCAGCAATGAGGTGTGTTGCACTTTTTCTAGGTTGAGTTCATGAAATTAACTGTACAGACTCGTATATGCATTTTATCTTCACAGTTTGCTCCTGTCAAGATTCCAACTCCTTGAAACAAAAGATTCAAGTCTTCCTCCAAACTCAGTACTTGGTAATTGTTGAGAAAGGTCCTTTTAGCCTCTTGATCAATAAAAATGCCTGATGGTGTTGTACTTGGAAAATACAGTCATGACTGCTATAGGAATCTCACTGAAGACTCTGAAGGTCTCAACCATTCAGTTGAGCCTCCTTCTCAGCCCCCAGTAATGGCTTCACCACTTTGCCAAAAAGTATGAGAAAACACAAAGACATGAATCAAATGAGTAACTTTTGGCTGGCTGCTTCCTTCTCTCCTTGGGCCCCAATTCTAATGAGATTATTACCTACCCATCAGCAAGGGACATGGCATCTAGTGTGCTCAGAATTCTCATGCAGAGACACACTTCTCAGCTGTGAAAGAAGTCAGCCTGTGCAGTCTTCTCTCAGAAGCCTATTCAAGAGGTCGGAGCTGAACCCGACTTTCTTGCATAGATGGAGATGAAATCTGGTGTAGTAGAAAGTCTTAGAATTAGATCCAGATTCAGAATCTCAGCACGGACATGAACGGACCCCATGCCCCCTTTTGGAAGTTACAGAGATAGAGTTCCAGTTTTCTCATCTGTAAAGTATCTACCTGGCAGGGTTTTAATTTGCAAAGGGCCTAGCCCAGTGCCTGGCCCTTGATGAGAGTGAAGAAGTCATCTTATGACTCTTCCAAGGAGCCCCAGAGGCCTATGAGAGTCAGGTGACTGAACCCATCCTACCACCTGATTTTAAGGAACAATATTGGCCTTCTCTGACCCAGTTTAGATAGTGTTTTTCTGAGTGTTCCTCAGTTCCCCTTCTCAAAAGATACAAGCAAATCTGTCTGAAACACAGACAACATAGACAAGTGTCAGCAAAATGTCATCGCAACTAATGCAAAGGGTTTTTCTATCTTGTGCATCAGTTCGGATGAGGAAGCCAAGCACAGCTCACTCACCACACCCAATTCCTATTATTGGTAAAGATTGCTACTTCAAAGAATGTCCTAGCGCAGCACCTAAAAGTCTGAAATCCATTTCACTGCATTCATTATAACCCAACATATTCCATCTCTCATAGTAAAACTACACTTTATGATTCACGGCATACAGACATTCCCTAGTAGATGCTATATCTTAGAATTATGACCAAAACAAAACAAAACAAACAAAATAAACAATAAACAAGCCCTGTATCCTTGTTTTACGATCTAAACAAGCTAAAACAAAGCAGTGGGAAACAATTCACACTGACTTAATTTTAAATTAACTGAATCTTAGATACAAGAAGAATAAATGTCTGTACTATTTTTCTATGGCAGTTTCAACTTTTCACAGAAGGAAGTTACGGCCTTAGGTCACTAGATAAAATTACATGGCTCAAATCTATTCTTGGCAAACTCTTTGGGGTATAATCCACTTTACAAGAATAAGTAAGTGGTAGCTATCAAAATCTTGCACTCACATAACAACCACCACCACCACCACTCCCAGAATCAAGAATGTCCATGCCATTCCCAAATTAAAATGTGTCCTAATGCAGTCAAGAAATAACCCAATTGTTCATGTAATAGGGCATGCTACATTCTAACCTTGGCAAGACAATGGGTATTAAAAAGCATTACTTAGATATATAATATACTTGACAGTAAAGTATCATTATCAATTTCCTGGTTTTGATACTGTACTTATTTGATATTGGTATAAGATGACACCATTGGGGAAGCTGGGTTCATGGGCTTTTTCTGTCCTCCTTTTGCAACTTCCTGTGAAATAATTATTGCAAAACAAAAAGCTAATTTTTAAAGCACTACTGATTGCGTATCTTTCTGTTTGGGTAGATTTTTCATGAGACAGAAGCCCGAACCCCTTCCCAGTGCCCCCATTCTACTCCCATGTTTAGGATGGGACCCACATGTACATACTGTGAAAAGGGTCAACAGATTCTGGGAAAACTCCCTGTTCAATGAGAATCACCATCACAAACAAATATAAAAATAAGTATGGTGCAGACATTCAATAAAGTCATAAAAGACATACAGAGAGCTCTGGAATTTGGAGAAGGGACGGATCTTATGAGTTTAGGGTCTGACAAAGCAATGTTTCATTTGGAAATGATCTTTCAGTAGATGAAGATCAAGGTGGAGGCAGGAAGACAAGGTGAAGAGGAGACTTTCTGATCATCAGTGATACTATAGAAGTGATCCCTTTCAGTATACAGAAGGTAACAGGAGGTAACTATTCCACTGGTTTTTCTTTGTATTGTTTCTGTCCTTCACAGCCCTATATATTATTTTGGCTCTGTATCATTTGTAAATTAGTTAATTTATAAATTCACAGATACTTCCGGCAGCCACAAGAACCTGAGAGAAAAAGATATAAAATAAGACCTTAAACATTTAAGTAGTGATAGCAAAACAGAAGAGTTCAGACAAAGCATTGGTTCTCCAAACAGCTTCCCAAGGGTGGGGAGGAACACCCATCGCAAAATGACGCAGCTGTTCATTTCCCTGTGTAGTCATCTCCCTTGAAGAAATGGTGACCCATATTAAAAAGTTCTGTATCAAAGAACATCAAAAGAAAGCGTATGAAGATCTTCCAACATGCGGACGATGGGTCTGTATGTTCACACATAGGCAGCACCTACCACCCGCCACTGAGACATGTGCTTTATTTGATGATGATTTGTCTAGCTTAGGTTTTTGGTTACAGCCTTATTCAGATACATGTCACATACCCCACCCATTCAAAGTATGTAATTCAACAGTTTTTAGTATAGTCACAGAGCTGCACCACTATCACAACAATCCATTTCAGAACATTTCCATCATCCCAAAAGAAATCCCAAACTCTGTAGTTATTACCACCTCACCCCCAGCCCGAGGCATCACTAACTTAATTTCTATCTCTGTAGACAGGACGACTTCGGATGTTTCCTACAAATAAAAACACGTGATAGGTGGTCTTTTGTGACTGGCTTCTTTCACTTAGCACAATGTTCTCAAGGTTCATCCTTGTAGTATGAGTCAGTACTCCATTCCATTTGTGGCCGAATAATATTCCACTGTATGGACAGACCAAATTTTATCAATTCATCAACTGATGGCTATTATGAATAAACCTGCTATATAAACATTCACGTGCAACTTTTCGTGTGCACATGTTTTCATTTCTCTTGAGTTTCTACCTTGGGGTAGGACTGCTGAGTCATCCGGTTACTCTGGGTTTAACATTTTGAAGGACTGTTAAAATGTTTTCTACCGTGGCTGTACCCCTTTGCATTCCAATCAGCAGTGGACCAAGGTTCGAATTCTACTATGTCCTGGCCAACACTAGTTATTATCTGTGTTCTTCATCATAGTCATCCTAGTAGGTGCAAAGTGGTATCTCACTGGTTTTGATGGGCATTTCCCTGATGACTAATGGTGGTGAGAAAATTTTCATATGCTTATTGGCTATCTGTGTTTCTTGTGGGGGGATTACCTGTTCAGGTTATTTGCTCCCTTTTTTAAAATTGGGTTATTCATCACTTTATTATTAAGTTGTAAGAGTTTTTAATATATTATAAATATAAGTTCCTTATCAGTCATATGATTCACAAATATTTTCTCCCATTCTGTGGATGTGTTATGAATCTCATCTTCTATTTCCAAAACTTAATTGTAATATTTTTTATTTGTTTATAAATAAAAGGATTTTATTTCTCTATTTCTGTCCCGTTATAAAGTATTAAAATGCCTTTAAATCATTTTTCTAGCAATTCATATCACCATTTTGTTTTATTTTGAAATCTAAGTGGGCCTATCTTCCGAGCTCCTTAATGTATCTATCATACTGTTGTAATTTCTTAAAGATAAAAATTCAACTCTTACAAATATAAAAAGAACAGATATCAAAGATAATATTTAGTTCATTAATTAAAGAGAAAACCAGAATACATAGATGATGTATTATAGAACTGTACACCTAGAACCTATGTAATTTTACTAACCAATGTCACTCTAATAAATTTAACAATAACAAATAATAAAAAAATAAAAGCCAAAAACATTTAAAAAGGGAACCAGAGGATATTACATATTCAAATGAAAGTACAAACACACACACATATGTAGGCAATCAGGAACATTGAAAAAAATAGAGAAAACTGGTTTCTTGAGAGGGATCTATAGTACCTCCACTGGACGAACTTGATTTGCATTTCCATGAACAAGAATCATTTCCACTACTATCATTTTTCTATAACTTGCCAAAATATAAAACAGTTTAAAGAAAATAAAAGACACAGATAACCCAGAAGGGTGCACTAGACACTAAGTAATTTATTTTTGCCTATTTCAGAGTCTTTCATCATTTTTCTTGACAATACTTTCCGGTGGCTTATCTCTGTCAGAGTCCAATCAGGAGATGGAAATCACATAGTAATTTGAACAAGAAATGCTTAATATAAACAATTATTAACTACAACCAGGGATTGATGTAACAAGTAATTGATTAGTAATACAAGACACTCTAAAACATATAGGAAGACCATCTATAAGAGGAGCCACTACCTTTCAGATGGAGTAGGGCACCTAAAGAAAAGGTACTCGCCCCAGGGCGGAGATCCTGATTGTGTTGGAGATGGCACAGCTATGAGGCACAAGATGGCACAGAAACCACTGTGGTGCCAGTTGGCCACATTTGCTGGTAATGTGTCCTCTGGGGTGCCAAGGAAAGCCCTTCACAGGGTGGTGATCTCACCGGAGGCAATATCACCCAAGGGCGTGCCGGGGAAAGCTGCTGGCCGTGCATGCTCTTGACTGCCACCCACACAGAAGCAGCAAGTGGGGAAGACACACACCGGGAAGGGCCCGCCCAGAGAGAAAGCAGACAGAATCGGAACGAAAACCCTTTCCTCCTGCAGTCTCTCTACCGCCCTCTACTGACTACAAAGCATAACACTGTGCCAACTGCAAAGGAAGAGGGGCCCAGATCCAACTTCACAGAGCCCGCAAAATGAACAAATTTGGAGTCGAGAGGCCATCAATCAATATTGGCATACATGGGACAAATACACTTGGGAAATTCCAGCTATCTATCTAGGGAAAGACACGTGTGTAGTACTCTCTGGCTGGAGAACTTCAGGCAACTTTCACCAAAAGTGAAAATAAGGATACTAACTGGGGCTTTTCTTACTCTGAAAATTGCCATGGGCTGACCCTGCGTGTTTACACATCTATTAATATAATGCTGAGAATTCTTCAACTTTCCTGTGAATTCTCACCTTTCCCTTTAGGAACACACATCTTACCTTCCATTTCATTCCTATTCTTTTATTGCCCTCCTAACTAACTCACACAAACACACACACCATGCTGTAACAACACTGCTATGACAGATCCCAAACTAATTCTGTGCTGTTCTGCTTACGTCCTTCCCATTTTGTGCTAAGATTCTCAACTTGGAAATCACCACCCTAAGCCTGATATTTGCTGGATCCAGTTTTTCCCTGCCTTGAGCCTTTAAATTGGACTGCGTTGTGTCTCTGTGATGGCTGGCAGGTGAATGAAAAGCTCGGCATCTGGGCCCTAGTCTAGGTAAAGGAAATGGGGCTCATTCCCAACTGTCATGCTCCACAGCCACAGGCAAGACAACCCATTTGTACCAGCTGCTGCCACTCCAGAGCACACGGGGCTGAAGAATAACACCAGCTCCCACTCATCATGAACCAAAACAGTCTGAGGCCGTGAGAGAGGCTGAAGAAAACAACAGTTAAAGAGGACCCTAGAGGAGGGAGGGGGAGCTAAATATATGGTGATGGAAAGAGAGGGAAAAAAAGAAAAAAAGAGGACCCTAGAGGAAACCTTCCCTGCCAAGTTCACCCCCAGTAACCATACAATGCACTTCATGGTAAGTAGGTAGGTATGTTAAGAGTTCAGCTGTTGCAGCAGCCTATAAAAAAGGCCACACTAACAAAGATGTTACTATTTTCGCTTGTTTGTTTGATTATTTTAAGGCAAAATTTGTAGCCCTGAACTTAAGTGATCCTAAATGCTAAACCCTGCAGAGGATGAATATAAATACAGGGGCCTGAAGAGTCGCGAGTCTCTAAAACTCACTATTTTAGGCTTTCATTTTTGGTTCAAGTAGAAGCAGCGATTAGAACAGAGTAGTAAAAAGACCCAGAGCTCAATCCAGTATGGACTTTGAAACTGTTTTATTTCACAGACAAGTGGCCATTCCATGGTCAAGTTTCTCACGGCTGTGGCCCACCATTCACGAGGAGAAAGCAGGCGCAGTTCTAGAATACAGACACCAGAGATGTGTCCTATGGGAAGGGGAGAAGATGTGCGCGAGGATCAGGGCCCTGCCTGAGGCGAAGAGATGGGCCAGAGAGGGCAAAACATCAAAATTACATGCTAACAAGAATATAGTTATTTGAAGTTATACTAGCCATCGTATAGCCTCAAATGATGTGTCGGCTCAGGAAGACTTTTTTTTTTTTAATTGGCTACCAGTATTTGAAATACAGGAAGATTTCACAGAAAAATCTGAGTTTCTGGCATCTCCTGACAAAATGGGACTAGCTGGTAACACTGGCTCTTTCCCCGGCAAGAACGCAGTAGTGGAGCACGGCTCTCCGTCTCACGGGCGTTTGCAGGCTGCTTTGCATATCTGTGTTACCCGCCTAGTATTTTAGTTTAGTCACATATTCAAGGACAATAAGCTTCAAGAAGGGCAGGTTGTATCTGTTGTTTTTATTCATAAGCATATTTCAACATAGTGCCTCACACACAGTTCCCAGCAACTGCGCCTGCTAGATGCTGGATGCTCAATATTTTTAAAAAAATGATTTCGTGAACTCTACTAGACCTTCTCATTTCAGTCTTAATTATCATTTTGAAATATTTGCTCCCCACTTCACACATGAGGTTCGGAGTATTAGCTTAGTGTACTTATAAAGCTCACCCAGCTAGTAAGTGATTAGAGAATTTGATCTCAAGTTTATTTGACTCCAAAGCAAAAGGAGTGTGGAAACGCAAGTCAGGGTATAGAAGAAGAGTTGCTAGTTAAAAAAATAAAATTAAGTGCAATTGACTAAGTGCAAGCACTCTCTGGTTTCCCAGATAGTTTCTTGTCTCACACCTGTAGACAGAAAGTACAAGTATTACAGGGGCATCACTTCTTTCTTTCACAAATTTCTTAGGAATCTTTCACCAAGAAAGCCAAACTCCACTGCCTAAATTTTCATGTGGGGTCAATTCTGTGACAGGGATTAGTGACCAAGCTTCAGCCGAGTAATTCTGAAGGAAAAGCAATAGATTTAAACATCATATGCCTTCGATCTGAGATCACAAGGACACAGGCATAGCAGGAAGCCATTCCACTTAATGGGAAGTGGGGATTCTTAGCCACGGGGCAGAGCAGCAGCAGCAGCACTCCACAACAAACACACTCTCCGGCTACACACCAGCATGCTGGTAGGGACACAAATGACTATATAAGCTACTTACTTGGAAACACAAAAGGTGCTATCGATTTCACAGTTTGCAGAGGAATTAGGACAGTTGAAGAGATCCAAAGTCTGGTAAAGCTCTATCATATTGGGTTGTCCACCGAGCAATGTATACTGATGTTAGTGGCACCCCAGCAGAGGGGAAAAAGAACCACCGATTCTTATTCTGTGGTCCCTTATGCTGTCACAAGATAGAGTAAGAGATGAATTGCCCCTTTATATGTTCGTCCCTCTGGGCCAGACTTCTCAAAGAACTAGTGTCTTACTGTATGAATCCCCACAGCCTTCTATGGTGATGGCATATGGTAGGCATGATGGAATCTTCCATCCCCAGACCTCAAACAGATAGTCAGATTATTTTTCTGATCGCCATACTTGCCTGTGAACACTCACAGAAAGGTACTAAACCAAATTACATACAAGCATCCAGATCTGCATCTAAACCACTTTGTATTAGAATTGGTCATAATGATAGCAATCAGAACTTAACCTAAAACACTGAGGAGCCCAGCCCAGGACACAGTGCCTGAGAGTTGGCTGCTGTCGTGTGAAATAGCCTGCGCCTAGAATGTGCTTCCTGCTAAGTCCTATAACTGTGAACCACCTGGGAGTTCGGCTATTTTGAAGATTCTAAGTCAGGGGGCCTCAAGAGTCTGCATTTCTAATCAGCTCCGGTGTTGAGGATGCTGCCAGTTTATGGACCCCGCTTTGAGTAGCAAGGTCTGAGGGCTCCAGCGGGGACCCATAACCGGCTTTGTTCCTTGCGACCAGCAGCGTGCTCTAAGGAGCGGCGCTAACTCACCAGAGCACAGAACTTGATGTGGCACACTTTCGATGGAAGATTCCTAAGGCAACGACCTTTTTCTTGTAGTCCGTCCATTGTTTAACAATCTATCAGCAGTCAACCCTAAGGGGTAAGAATCAGTACAGGGGGAAACTCACAAAAACAAACCCCAACCTCCCACATCATCACCCCTCGTACAGAGGCCAGAGTGGTGGACACCTCCAGGTGTCTAATAAGGGTTTTCTCCTCATTCCAAAAAGGTTTCTGTGTGCTCCCGAGGCCTCTATCCTTTCCTTCCAGACCACACACGACAATTTCAAATCCCTTCTGGCTTTCTAAGGCTTAGCCAGGCAGGGGGTCCTACCCTTGGGTCCATCTGCTCTTTTAGAACTCTCATAAAAGCTATGAACACTCTTACACCCCAAACTACAGAGACACCAAAGGTTATTTCACATTTTCAGGGGTTGCATAGACTGTGTATGAATCTATAAAAGAAAGCCTGCTCCCTGTCTTTGGGAAGACTTAAACACACACATTAACACTTACTCAGAGCACTTTATTTTTAAAACATGAATCCTTTCCAACAAGTATTTTATCCGAGATACAAGTCCCTGCCTCTGGAAACTTATCACAAATCATGAACCGCCTGCAAACAGTTGCATGCCTTATTACGGAGCGAGATGACAAATGAATAAATCCAAAAATGTGAAGACAAAGTCACAACCCTGGAAACAATAACCGTGACTGGCACAGCTCCAATCCACGTTTGCTAAAAGCATGCAAGAAATCGTGGGCCTCGCACTGGCTATCCACAGAAGGACAGAGGATGGAAGAGTGGAAGCAAGAAGCAGAAGAAAACTAATTAAAAAGCAAATGGGGAAAAATACGCTTGGAAAGGGCTCACTGAACTGCTGACAGAATAAAGTGCTGAGGTGAAAAACAAATGCAAAAGAGATTTGGCAGAATCCAAAGAGAACATGATCAGAATGAGAAATGAGGTCACAGCCAACTCCCAGTTACAAGTCAAGAGAGAGAAGCAATCAGAGTGACATTTGTGAAGACGAAGAAAGCAAAAAGTTCCCTGGACAGGAGGAAACTGGGCAGAGATCTCTGCAAAGAAAACACAACAGTCTCTGTCTTTCTCTCCCCCGCCCTCCCTCTCTCCCTTTCTCCTTCTCTCTCTCCTTCTCTCCTTCTCCTCCCCTCCCTCCCTCCCTCTCTCTCTCCTTTCCTCCTTCTTTATCTCTCATTTCCATTCCCTCCCTGCACCCTCTCTCTCTGCAGCAGATAATCTAACCAGATGCAATCTGATGCCCTCTTTAAGAAAAAAAGGGACCAACTGGAGATAGGGAACAATGATCTGCCTAAGCCATCACAAATCAGCTTATTACAAACAAAAGGCTACCTGGTGTGTGGCTGGCACTTGCAGCTTTCCCCCACTGCCCCCCACCTTATCAGGCTGTCCTGCTCCCTTCCATTAATGCCAGAAATGACAAGGCAGAGACACCATCTTATGTTCCTTTCATCTGAGCCATTTATTGCAGAGACAGGTTATTTCCCTTGGTGCGGGGTGGGGAGGGAAGGCTGGGGGGAGGTAGTACATAGGAAAGGCAGAGTGGGAATGAGTGTGCCTGAGCACCTCTCTGTGAGATCAGAGCCGCGTCTGGGAAGTCAGCTTCCTGACAGGAGAGGCTGGTGGAGAACGAGGATGTATGTTATGGACGAGCATAAAGATGCACAGCAGTGTGCATGTCCACCTGTGCTTCCATGCAGAATACAGTACTACTGGCCACTCGAAGCCTCCCTGAACCCTGCAGGCCTTCCTTCCCCCAACAGGAGTACCTGCTTGCCGTCACTAAGACCACTGACCTAGCAACAGCCAGCGATGGCGATGACTAAATTAATAATGGTAATAAAGTAGCATCCACATCCAATATTAGTGCTTACACTCTGCCAGGCTCCATTGAAAGCCCTTTCGTTTTACAAACTTGTTTATTCCTCCTGATAACCATAGGGATGGAGGTATCATCTCCACTTTATAGGTGAGGTCAGAAAAAGCAGCTCACTTGCCCAAGGTCACACTTCTGAAAATAGGCAGGGGCAGGATTCGAACCCAAGTACTCTTAACAACATGACCAGAGGTTCCCAAACTCATACTTTCTCTCTTTACTGCACTGTTAGCGACTTAGTAATTTTTTTCGTGACATAGTTAGGCCAAAAGAATTAACTAATATAAGCTCCACATAGTAAGTATAATTGACCCTTGAACAACACGGGTTTGAATTTTGTGGGTCCACTTACACGTAAATTTTTAAAATAAAATAGTAAATACATTTTCTCTTCCTTCTGAAATGAACACTTTTTCTCTAACTTACTTTATTGTGAGAATAAAATATATACCACATATAATACACAAAGTATCTGTTAATAATCAATTGCTTATCAGTAAGGCTTCCAATCAACAGCAGAGCTATTAGTAGTTAAGCTTTGGGGAAGTCAACTATTATACACGAAATTTTGACTGTGCAGCGGGATCAGGACCCCTGACTCCCCGCATTTGTCGGTCAGGATCAGCCGCAGTTAGGTCTGAACAACTTAGTAACAGTCGCTAAGTGGTGTCTGCTAGATGTAGCTTTGTTTTGTTTTGTTTTTCAAAATTTGATAACGTCCCATGGCACCCTCTTTCCAGTGGCACCGCAGGGGTGCCGGACACAGTTGGAAATCCCAGTTTGAAATCCGCAGAACTACACTTGCTTGTCTTCCTCCTGATAAGGAAAAGGCATCAGGGTGCAATCATCACACTATCTGTCCCTTTAAGTGCATGAGTCACTGGAGTGTGAAAGAAAAAATTAAATCCGCTAACAACCCCCTTTGGCCATTAATAATCTCTGAGACCCTGAGCCCTCTGAGCAGGCTCTTCCCATCCAGCCCCGGCACACCATTTCCAACCTATCACCGGCCTTTCCCATCCCTACTGTAAACCAGGCATTCAAGAACTAACTATGGAGGTCCTTTGGCCCCTTGAGGCACTTCTCAACCTGCTACACACCCTCTTCTCACCCTGTTCTCCAGCCATTTCCTGAGTTCCCAGCTCCTGGGTGACAGAGTTCCTTCCTCTAGGAAGCCATGCCAAGGCGAACACTTGGTGTCTCCTTCCTCCAGGTTTGCAGCCCACTTTGCATACAAACTTGTTTGGGCTTATTCCAGTTCTCTCATTCCTGGCCACCCTGGTATCCATCTCCCACACTCCTTTGGTTATGAACTTCTGCAGGGCGAGGCTGGTATCTTATTAATCTTGGTGGCTTCCTCAGAGACTATGCACAGTAAATGGTACAGTCTGCACTGAGTTTTAATAAAGAATGCAACAAAAGAATAAAGGATCGCTTGAGGGAAGACAAGAAGGATTATGGGATGAATGAATAAAAGAATGAATGTGGGAGACTGATTGCACCGATGGCCTCAATGAATGGTCTCCCCGAGTCCATGCCCCTTGCAATGACACAACAGCGAGTCCCATCAAGAAGAGTCTCTATCCTCTTGCTGCCATTGTCATCGCAGCGTGTGTGTGCTTATTCTCAGCTGGTCTGCCAAAGACCTTCTGAGCACCAACCATCGGCCCCTGCACTGCCCTGTTTCCTCTCCACCAAGATGAAAGAAATGACCATAAACCAGGGAAACTCACCAGACTTCAGGCACAAGTGCGCACTGGTTGGGAAGGAACTGCTCGCAGAAGGTGGTTCACAGAACAACCAGAGCAGATGATAAAAGACTTCAGTTCTCCTTAAAGAAGTTAGGGGTAAACAAACCTCTGGTATTAAAGAGGTGCCTGTGTTCACAACCCAAGGAACAGCGATCCACTTTAACGACTCTAAGGCTCGGGCATCTCTGGCAGCTAACACTGTCACCATGACAGGCCATGCTGAGGCAAAGCAGCTGCAGAAACGCAAACCGGCATCCTACGCCAGCTTGGAGCAGACAGTCTGCCGGATTCAAGGAGACTGGCTGAAGCCCCGCCCACATAATCTGGGGATGGAAAAGCACCACTTGCTATCGGAGAACAGGAGATGATGAAGTTTCAGATCTTGTGGAAATTTTGACAAGGCTTCCACGAGGGAAGCAAACTGAATGGAGTCAAATTCTGAAGAGGATACAACTTGAAGAAGTCACTGGGAGCTGCTATTTTATATTATTACTGCTGGTCACAATTTTATTCATGGATCTGATAAAATCTCTCCTATTTTTAAGCCCAAACCCCTTGGACATGGCAGGTCTTTCCAGTTTTTGCTTATACACAAATCATTCTTTGCATCTAATTAACCTGAAGAAGTCTGGCGATAAAGTTGAAACTAAGGTGAATAAAAAGATTTCTTTATAAAAGAAGGGAAGAGGGGAAGAAGGGGGGAAGAGGAAGAGGAAGAGGAAGAATCTCTGTCCTTACCCTTAGAATCAGACTCTTCTCACACCTTCCTTTAGCTGATAAAATGCAGTGGAAGTCACAATATGCCAATTCTGAACCGGGGCCTCAGAAGGCATTTGTCACATACCCTCTTAGAACCACATAAATAACCTGGGCTAGGGGGTTCCCTGGTGGTGTAGTGGCTAAGGCTTCGGTGCTCTCAACGCTGTGGCCTGGGTTTGACTCCCTGCCAGGGAACTACCCAAAAACAATAATAAAAATAAAAAATAAACTGGGCTAGCCTGCTGCAAGAGGGCAGACCATGTGGTAGGGAACCTAGCTGTCACCATCTAAGAGCAGACTCTGCATGCCACCACCCCCCCCAAACATGTGAGAAAGCCCAGCTAAGACCCCCAGGTCACATAAGTGAACCCATTAGAGACCCGAAGAACCACCCACCCGACCTTCAGTTCCATGAATAACAATAAAAACTTAGTTTGCAAGCCACTAGGCATTGGGGTAGATCGTCCTGTGGCAAGAGCTCACCGACAACAAATGAGCAGTCTAACTCACGGCAGTTTTGTTCTGCACCACACCGAGAACCACAGTTCTTCGGCACAGCGTGGCGACGTGTGAGGAGGCAGATCGTGACCTGCTGTGAGGGATTCGAACAAAGTATTTCTGAATTTGACAATGGACTTATTTGCAGTTAGTATGAAGTCACCATCACCCTCATCTATAACACTACCACTGTGCACTTTCTAAGTTAAGAAAGTGGAAGAGAAGGACCAAGAACCTATTTCCTATTACACATCCTGGTCATCAATAAACTAGTAACAGGAATGCCCATCTACCCTCTATGGGCATCACCAACCTGTCAAACAGCTTTCAGTGAATCCAAATGGCAATTCGATTTCTGGTGACAATGTCAAATATTTTGGGGAAAGGGCAAGGCATAAAAACAAGTTTCACCGTCACAGCCCCGTTTTCCCCCCTTCAACTTTTTATGGGTTCCCCCTTTGGTCAACAAAACACCTAGTTTTGTGCTCAGTATTGAGGATACAAAAGGCATCTTCTTAGCAAGAGGCTAGGTAAGAGCCCAGCTTTGTTCTCTCTGACTGTAAGTCAGAAATCCACAGCAGGTGGTCAGCTAGCCCCAGGGCTTCAATTCTAAAATAAAGTCCTGGTGACCAAACCGAGATTTGTCAGTAGTATTGTGGAAAGGACCTAAAGGCAACCAACCATGTTTCTTAAGCACTTGCTGAGGGTAACTACTGCCTTGGTGGCCATGCAGTGTCATTCCATGATGTATTTCCTCTTGAGAGTGGTCTTCATTGCAGTTCTCAGCTACCCACCCCTACTTTCCCTTACACTCTCCCAGGGAACTCGTCTAGCAAATTATCTATCAGTAGCAAATAACCAAAGACTCAGTTTCTCACACACACAATAAAGAATCAAGTGAGATTAAATGAGATAACACGAGGGCTGTCCAGAAAGTATCTAGCCATGTAACATGAAAAACAGATGCATTTATAGCTGGATTTTTTCCAGACGGCCCTTGTTTAAAAGTCCAGAAGGTTGGCCTACAGCCGGGCACCTATCACTGCTCGGAAGAAGACTTCTTTCCTTCCTTTCATCTGCAAAAACACATTGATAAAACTATACAACACACACACACACACACACACACAAACACACACACACACTCTTCTTCAAGGCCTCATTCATCCCCTTTTGCCCAATACAATGTCACATCTGTAATAAGAGTAATAGCATAAAGTCCTGAAAGTCACATCTCCAAAACACAGACACACATTCAACTTTAATCTAATACCGTGCTGGCTATAATCCACAAGGTCCACGAGGTTCCTACCAACATCTGGGGACTTTGCTCTTCCTAGAAGGGATACCAACCACCACCTTACAGGGTAGCTAATGAGAAAACAAGCCATTGGAGTCCTAGAAAACAACACCCTGTGTATCTTACTGAAGTAGGTCCTTTGCCAAGCTCAGAGTGCCTTCATTTTCTGGCAAAAGCATCTCTATGCTAAGCAAGACTCCTTCCTGCCATACACAGACGAGGGCTCTAATCTATTCAGCTGGCCCTCACCTGTTGAGAAGAGGAACCTGAGCAAAGAAATGGCACCTCTGGCTCTAGAGACCCCATTCCCCCACTCTCAACTCTCTCATTCACTGGGCACCTGAAATGGGCCCTAGACAAACAGAAAAAAGTCAAAGTAGCAAAATACACAACAATGCCAAATCTGTCTTCATTAATCATCTTCGCATGCTGGGTGTGAACTCTCAGTAAAACAGCCAGAGAATGAATCCTATTACCCGCTTCTGCTTACCACAGAGCCGGTCTCTCTAGCATGCTTCCAGCACCAGCACTAAATTTTCCACCAGGATCTTCAGAGTAAATTCTTTAGGTCAAATTGCCTCGACCGAGGGAAAAGCCTCGTCTCCATGCTAAGAAGTAACACTATGCTTGTGCTTCTCAGCTGCCAAGTGATTCTGAGCTACTTCTTTTTCCTTCTTTGCCATCCCTCTATCCTGGCAGTGTACCGGACTGCCACAGGGAATGTCCCACTCAAAACCTGAAGATCGCTTCGGTCTCACAGGACCGCCCCAAAGACAGGCTTCAGATTTATCCATCTTTCACCCGCCAACTCCCGTGTACAGAACTAGAAATGTCCAGGTTTGCTGCTCATGAATTCAGACCCAGTTAAGCTGGCTTGATTTGGACCTTGTTCCTTATTCTGCTCATCTCACTGCAACATATGGTGAGAGCAGAATGTTATTTAGTGTAAGACACCAACTCCATAAGCCTCTTTCTTGCAGAACAGCTGAAAGATGAGGGAGTCTGTTAGAACACATCAGCCTCTTTGAAAACTTAAAATAGTAATGCCTTTCTAAGGTCACCATCTAAAAACAGTGAAGATTATGAAGTCCATGATAAGCACAGCAAAAGCACATAACCCAGTCCTTCCAAATAAACTATAAAGGGTGAGATTTAAAACCACAGCATAATACCATTACACACCCACCTGGATGACCAAGGTGAAAGGGACAGGAAATAGTAAGCGTACTGAGGATGTCACAGAGGGAAGCTCGCTAACACTGCTCAAAGTGTATCTCGTGAAGCTGAATACACATAGCCTCTATGACCCAGAAATTCCACTTCTAGGTATAAACTCAAATGTAATGTGAACCCATGTTCACCAAGAGCCACATATTAGAATGTTTCCAAAAGCACTATTCAGCACAGCCAAAAGCCGGAAACCCAAATGCCCATCTGCAGTAAAAAGAACCAATCAACTAGGGCATGATCCACAGCAGAAGACTCTACAGCAATGTGAGTGGCCTATGACCATACACACAATACGGGTGAACTCCCCAAGCACGATATTGGCCACGAGAAGCAAAACACAAACAAGTACACACTGCATGAGTTCATTGATACAGAGGACACAAAAACAGACCAAACTAACGTGTGTTAAAGGTCAGGATCCTGGTTGTGGGTGGCACAGGCAGTGACCAGAAGGAAGGATGAAGGCGTCTCTGGAATGTCGGCAACGTGCCGCCTGTTTCTCTAGGCAGTTCGGTGAGTGTATGCACTTTGTGAAGTTGACCAAGCTGTCCACTTCGCACGTGTGCTTTCCTGCATGGGTATTCAAAATAAAACCGAGGGGCTCGGGTCCCTTGTTAAGTCACTGCTTGCCTCGATGGCTATCGAAACGTTGTGTGGCTTTAAGGTAGATCTGAAGTTCTCGATGAGATTGCTCTTGGAAAACGTAACCAGTTAGGTTAGGCATTGGCTGTTTGTGTGTCTCTCACCCCCGTGCCTAACTTCACTAAAGAGACTAAGCAAAATATTGACCCCGCTTTCTTCACACCTCTAGTCCTTGAAGATTCTAAGACCACCCTCCTCATTCATACCCCCATTCTTAGACTTCATGACATAGATCAGAATCACAGGTGGAAATTGGCCAGGATTCAGTTTAGGCTCCAACTGGGACCTCAGAGAACACTGGACACTGACCCTCTTCACCTGAGAATGCAAGATTTAAAAGGAGACATGCCCAAGTCTCACAACCTGGATGTGTTTAATGTCTCTAAAGCCAGCCCAATAAACAAAGTGGCACTTTACCACCTGGGTCACATACTTATTCACATGCAGTTTTCAGCCCAATAGCTGAGTTTGCTGCCAGCCTGTCACTTGGCTGCCTTTCTTTCCTCTAGGAAAATGAGGTAAGAGAGTTTGCAAAGAGATACATTTACCCAATTCAGCAGCAGCGACTCTGGAAATAAAATGCAAATAATTCAAAAGGCCTGTCCAGACAGGGCTCTTCCAAAGAGCAAAACAGTATTTCAATGTCAAGGAGACGACGAGTCAAACCTTTCACACATGCATGGACTTCAGCAGATCAGCACTGTCTGCCAAGTGGAGCTCAGCATTCAGGCCGCCTCATTTACCACCGTCACTCAAGAGGTGTGCACGTCTCAAGGTCTCAGGGACACCTTCCCGCCCCCCTCTGGAAAACAAATGTTTGATACATCACAACTGAATATAAAAGGAGTCTCTCTGGAGACGGCGGTGGAGCCGCGCACAACAGGCTGCAGGCATGGAGTGGACTCAAGTGCCCCCACAACTTCCCATGTAAAACGAGACCCTTGATTTTTGAGGATGTTGGAGAGGCCCCAAATTTCCAGAAAACGCTGATTTTACCTTCTCTCATCTCTGGACCCAGGAATCCAGTTAATCACATTTCAGGTGTTTTTGAGTTGTCAAAATCAGCCAATCCCATACACAAGAGCCCTTCTGACCCCAACAAAAACAAGAGAGAAAGGAGAAGACAAGAGACTGCTGATAGCCCAGAGCAAAACTCTTCCATGCACAAGGTCTGCTTCATGCTGATGGCAGAGACCAACCACCATGCAACCCTGCTCTCAGGACACTTGGAAAAGGTGACACTGAGCATAAACATGGGGCCTTTCCCTATTGATTCTCTTTGTTATTTAATTCTTTTATTTTCCCCAGAGGCGGAGAGCAAGCCATTTTTATTAGAACAAAGAATATGGTATCAAAATAATTTTTTTAAAAAAGTCCAGCCAAGAAAGGACAAACAGGGTTATGATTATTAACATCTTGCTTCCCTTGGATATTACGTTTCATGGCTCTGGTGAAGGCCCTGTTTCCTTAGACATTTCTCATAAATACACCCTTTTGCTTGCTGAGAATAAAGACATGTCTACTCCCGGGTTCACCAGTATGCTACTTGAAATGTTCCTAAATAGCTAACCAGCCACCTCTCGGCTGCTCAAGCTAACAGAGTCAGGCTGATGACCTGATCATCAAAGACTCTATCTCCCTTGGACACAGAGCCTCAGGGGAAGTCGCCATGATCTAACATAACTTTTTTCTGAGTGTGGCACTGTGGAACACAAAATACAGACACACTTTTTATTCTAATGGTTAAATATTTTAACATACATAAAAGCACATCGAATCCCTAAGTTTATATATGCTGTGAATTAGGATAACACCAAATTAAAATAAATGACTTAGAATAGATGTGAAGACAAGTATGTTATGTTACTAGTAAGGCTGGTAACATGGATATGGTAAAAACTATGCCTCAAGTTTGGAAAATACTGCTCCACTTAAAAAATAAGACAAATGTCACCCAAGATTCAGAAAGCTCTGGTTCTAAAAGCTGATTTACTGTGTCCTTGTGATGTGGGGCGAATAGAGCAGCCAACCCCCCACTTCACTAAAGACCCCTTTTCCTTGTTTCTTTAGCTCTTAGTTTCACCTTTTCTTAATCACTCTCCTTATCAATTTTCTCTGGCTCCTCACCCTGAGCAACAGACTTTTTATCCTGAAATCACCTAGTGACAAGGACTTTAAAACCTATTTCTCTGATCAATGCCTTTAGAGCACTAACTGAATTATTTTCTCCTGATCTAGAAACCATCAGGATACTAGTGGTGCCCCAACAAGGCTTCCAGCCCATCTCTACCAAAAGAGTAAACAAGGCAGATCTTGAGACCCCTTCCCCTTTTAAATCAGACAGGGTGAGAGCTCCGTGGGTCCCCAATAGGTAGGGACAACAACCATTTTCAGCAGGAAGCAGATACAGAAGATGAGACCTCCACCTCTCAGCTTCCCATGGAGATTTGAGGGCATCAGGCCTCTCAAGAGGATGTGAGGAAGGCAGACAGAATAGGGAAATCTCGACCTCCCCATGAGACTGCCTGCTGGAATTGTTATGCCTAGATATCACCCTTTCACATGTAATCCCTGCCCCAGGCTGGGAGGAAGTTCCCAGGGAAGTCAGAGGGCCCAAGGAGCCCACCAGCTTGGGCCAGCTCCTAATGCCTGTGCAGTGAGAGTCACCTGAACCTCATTATGCCATCACTGTAACATCACACATATGCCCAGAAGTTCATTAATATCATAACAGACTGAACTCTGGGAAAGGGCATGTGCAGTCAGAAGGTAGACCCCTTGTCAATCAAACTTGTCAATCAAGAGACCCCACGCCCAGACGTGTCTCCCCTGAAGACTTAGAAAAAAAGCCCCAAAGCTTCGTTCATC